>WSYQ01000773.1:0-21929 GCA_011426435.1 Lysiphlebus fabarum
AAAAAATATTTTTAACAGTATGATAATATAGTTTATGATGCAGTGCTTGAACTACTTGATGATAAAAATGTGATATATTAATAATCAAATATTATTATTTGAAATACAAATTGGACATCTTATATTGCATGAAATTTTATAAAAGAAATTGGCTCAATAATAATTGTAAATTACGGCTTGTTGAAAATATTATGTGGATTTTGAAATGGAAATGAATAAAAGAGATTCAGACAAATGCATGAACTGTAAATAACATGAATCTCATGATTTCCTGTAATTTCAATGCCAATATATATTCTCTCATTTATGATGGCTGGCACTATTGGTTGAGTGGACATTGGATGATGTGATGAACAAAAATATATATAACTCAAAATAATCTGGAATTGATGCTTCTATCATGATATAATTTATCAGAGACTAAAAAATTTGAAAAATATACAAAAAAATAGATAAATAAATTCAAAAATAAATACGAAAACTGGTGATTGTAGCTTGATATTAATTTTAGTATCCATATTGCAAACTTTTTCCAATTGAATGAATGAATGCACAAATAAATGAAAAAATAAAAATTCATTTTTGTAATATTTGTTGGTCAAAGTTGGGAAAATTAATATATACTATTCATGGTTTTGTAAAATAAAAAGCAATAAAGCATTTGTATATTGCAATTTTAGAAAATATATGCCACAAACACATTCCAAGTTTTATATGAAATAATAAACAAAATTTACTAAATAGTTTTGTGATGAAATTATAACGAATATCTACTGATAATCTAATATGCATACACCAGAAGAGTAAAGAATCATAATGATATTTTTCTTTAATTTTGTCATTTGAAAATAATTGATATCTAACTTTATTGATGCTCATTAATTATTAACACATGGCATACCATAATTCAGATTTGACAAGTTTTAAGTCGACAATTTTCAAGCTAAATTTGCAAACATTTAGTCTTTAATTCAACAACCATGCTGGGATAAAACTTTTTTATAATTTGAAGAATCAAACGGAGTGTCAGTGACAAACTGTTACAAAATTTTAAGTCAAATAATATTATATCTACTTTAATAGATTTATTATCAAAAATAAACTTTTAAAAATAGATATAATATCGATTACAAATTTTATTTTTAAATCAAATATCAAGCAATTATTTTAAACATAAATTTATATCAAAATAAATGCATTAAAATATTTAAAAAAATAATCAAGTATATACTTGTTATTTTTATTTATCGCATGAAAATAAAAAAATAAAAAAATAGATAAAAACTATTTTAAAAAAAAAATATTAGTCTTCTTTCGTAATGTCAAGGTATCATGATGGTAGCAATTCAAAGAACAAACGAAAGAAATGAAACGAGAATAAACGGTGACTTTAAAATCTACGAGATTTCACCTCTAAGATGAGAAGTTGAGAGTGAAGAATTTCTACAAGCACTCATATAAACGAGGTCATTTGTACATGTGCCCAAGTTTGTTGGCCAATCTTTACTATTTTTTTTGTTCTTTGTTTATATTTCTATCATTTTCTATTTTATATATTTTTTTCTTTATCTATTTTTCTATCTTTTTTACAACCCTAAATGAGAAAAGGGGTATGTAACAGACCGTGAGAGTTCACAGTGATTGCTGTCGTTTCATGAAATTGCTTGAGGGTTAGAAACACACTCACATACCTTACTCAAACATAATGTAATCTATGATACTAATTAACAATATATGTATATATAAAATTGTCAAACTTTTACTTATATTCAAAATTTCAAACAAGCTCATTTATGTCAAGTGTAAATAATGATATATTCAGTAAATATGTATAACACAGTTTAAAACAATCTAGTGGTTTATCATGTCATTAAAAAATAATTAAAAAAAAATAATTTTCAACAAGTAAAACAGTTTATCAAATTTATAAATTAATTATTTATAATACATGTGTATAAATTAATAATTTATTTAATATAATTAATGATAATTTTGTGATCCGAATTATACAGATTGAAAGTTGAAATAACTTGTATGTTATACGAAAAATCCTGTAACAAAAAATGATAATCCAAATGCATGGAAAATATCAATTATTCATGTGAACAATAAAGCTTAAGGTTTATTGTATTGAAAGGTAATGATTTACACCAACCATATAGCATTATTCACAAATCCCTGAAGTAACATAAATCAGAGGTTATGATAAAGTTACACAGGCTTGTATGTATGTACATTTCGATGTAGAAAAATTATATCGACTCAGGATTTCGATTATATAACGATTTCGACAAGGATATGGAAAAGATATTCAGTCTTCAGATGAGAGGTCTTTCATAAATGTATTTATTAATGAAAAAACTATAAGATTATGTTTCTAGAATTTGAATAACACTTGAATATAAATACTCTAAAAGTTGAGAGGATTATTTTCAATTGTTTCTAATTTTTCTTTAAATATATTTATAATTTCGAATCATTTCGATCATAGAAAAAATATTTCTAGGCAATCTATTAATGAAATTACAATTTGATTATTTGAAAAACAGCTTAAAATAAATATTCTGTGAGTTTCAAGAATTTATTTTGATTATTTTTAATTTTTTTTGATTTTTTTATAATTTCCAAATGACTTGGAGAAAGTCGGACTTTTTCAAACTCATACGGTTTTTAAAAAAAATATTTCTAGACAATCTATTAGTGAAATTCCAATTCTATTATTTAAAAAATACCCAAAAACAATTACCCTGTAAATTTGAAATATTAATTTCAATTATTTTTAATTTTTTTCTATTATTTTCATTTCATAGAAAATATATTTCTAAGCAATTTATACAAGACCCATTGCTTTCTTTATCACATTCTTTTTTAATTTTGTTTTTTCTTCTTTTTTTTCCCTAAACAAACTAATCATCTAGTTGTATATACAATATATACGTATACAATTTACCACGTTCTTGCATCTCTTGGGTATTCATTTTCTACTTAACCCTTGCTCTAAAGAGAAATTTTCTCAGTATAAAAAACTACGATACTTTTATAAAAACTTTTCAGGGCTATGCAAAAGCACGCAGCCTCGTTATTCAATGCTGAGTATAGACGTATGAGCTTGTACTGCCCAAAGCTTTATAGAAAAAAAAATATATATATAGCTTTTTTATACATATATATTTTTTTTTTCAGATAAGTGTTGTATAAACTACTGTTTCTCATACATTTTTCAAATCTTTTACTGAAAAACATTTATAGCTTTTCCAATGAGTTTTTTTTTATTATTTTTTTCTTCTTTATTTTAAGCTTGAGTACTTTTATGGTGTACAGTGTAAATATTTGTCATCTAACAAATTTGTAAAATTATTTTATATCAATGAAAAATCAATGGATAAAATAAATATTATTATTTATATTTCAAAGTAAATTAAATATATATTTCTTTAGTTTTTATTTTAGTTATAAATTTTATCAGTGTAAAAAATCACAACGATTTTTTTCAAATAAAAAAATCTCTAAAGAAACTGTAGAATTCACCTTGAATAGATATATTGGTATATACTTGAAGTAAAAAATATTTTTATTGCAGAAGAAAAAAAAATAATAAATAAAGACAAAATAAAATAAAAAAAAATATATAATAAAATAGATGTAAACTGTAAAACGAAACGTCACAAATGCTTACTGACCTCGCAGTTTTTTAACTTCTTTGGCACAAGAATGAGAATAAAAGATTTTTACTTCACAAAAAAAAAAAAAAAAAAAAAAGTAAGATTGCGCTTACGTACTTACGAGTTTCAGAAAATTTGTCTATTTGTTTAGAAAAAAAAAAAAAAAAAAATCCTTTTGGACGTCAGCCAATAATCGTTGAAATAACTTAAATTTGTATTGTCATTATCAATTTTTTATTGTGATTGGAAATAAATTATAACTTGTTCGTAAATTATACATCAAACTGCATTGAAGTTTTGAATGCATAGAAGTATTGATCTTTATTTTCGATTTGAAAAAAAAAAAACAGCATTAATGTTTTGATAATTTTGAATGAAAAAAAAATTTAAAATAAACTGTAATTTACATGATAATTTAGTACTTCAATTGTTACAAACAAAACTAAGTAACAATAGATAAATTATCAGATGAAATTTCTATTATTTTATAATTATTTACGTTAATAGCTTTTATGTATATAATGAATTCTTGATTGTTAAAATGATGGTATTTTCCTCAACAGCTCAATTTGGTAAATAAAATCATTTGTAGTATATATGAATACGTTTGCACTAAATTATATTTGAATGATAAAATGATAAAATGAGAAAACAGTCGTATTTTCAAAGTGCAAGTGCAGTGAAAGTGATGAGACTATTTTATATGATAAAAATTATAATAATAGTTTGTAAATATACTTTTGAAAAGTCGGCTTGTTGAAAGGTTTTGTAACTTAGCCATTTTAATAATTTACAAATGGTAATTAATTTACTTGTAAAGCTTCCTACTGAAATATTTTAGAATATATTTTAACAATTTTATATGTATTTCAATTTAAATTGTCTATTTAAATCGGTTTATTTTAATGGATTCATTTCAAACTAATATTATTTTTTTTATCATTTTTTTTAAATTAATATATTAATATTAAAAATATGATAAGTTTAATATTTTATATATTATTATTTTCAATTATGAGAATAGGTAAAATTTTTTGAGTAATAAAATGCATGATAAACTTTATGATATGTATATAATTTAACCACAAAATTATCAGATAACCGAGAATATTTTTAACTAACTATTTTGAATTGTTTTGGCTTCGTAAAATGTTACATTATTTTATAAATAATTAAAAAACCTATACCCACATCGTTGTAAAATATGGATTAATAATTTACATTCCATTATAAAAATAACTATCCATTTTTTTTTGTATGTTTATATGAAAAATTAATTTTATTTATTTTTTAAAACATAAAAATATCAAGCAGCAATTTTAAATTGCTAATTAAACTAATTAAATTTTTTTTATTAATAATTAACAATTGTAATTATTTTGTAAAGAGACAAATTGAATCATCAAAGCAATGATAGAGCTATTTATTCTCAACAAATAACATCTTGATTTTCTCTATTTGAAATAGAAACATTTTGCACGTTCAGCTATTTTAAAAAGCAATCGTTTGGAAATGTAATGTATCTGTTGTATACTTTGATCAGAACACAAAAATAAAATGTGAAAAATTTCGATATAATTTTTTTTATATTTTTCTAAGCATTTAATTTTAGCCTTTATTTTATTTCATTCTTTTTTTTCAACCCTAATTTAAAAATGCATATCTGTAATCTGATTTTTGATTACCATAAATAAATGTCATGAAAGAAAAAAAAATACCCTCAATCACATCAAATAATAATGTCCTATTGATGATTATAATAAAATAAAATTAAAAATCATTCAAAATAAATGACTTGGTCAAAAATAAAAAAAGTAAAATAAATAAAGTCATGCTGATAAATACACACGATGACAAAAACTTTTTTCAGAGTGATGTATGTCAAAGAATTTACTAAAATATATATCGTTGAAAGCCTTAGGTTAAAAAAAATAAATAAAAAATTTTATCGGACATCAAATGGCACGCAATCCGAGCCCATTTTTTTTTTTTTTTTTTTTATCATTATATCAACATAAGCTCGTATAAATTTAACAAGTGAACGTTCAATTTAAGGCTCAATTATGTTGACATGAATGTGATAATTTATATTTTAATCTTAAATAAATTAGTAAGCTCAAAATAATACATAAAAAAAATTAAAAAAAAAAAAAACAATTAAAAATTGTGTAGAATAAATTGAAAGATAAAAATAATAAAAAAAAATATATATTTTATTTGTCGAATGACAATAAAATTTTCTTTGACATGCATTGTCTTGGAACAATAATCAACAAAATCAAAAGAGATTTTCATGTACACACCTCTTCTATATTTCCAGCTAATTAGACAAAACTCAACTGAGCTTGGTTACGAGTTCTTAATAAAGTTTACAAAGCAAAAAAACCACTAAAAAAAAAATAAAAAAAATAAAATCAAGTAAAGTTGGAAAGAAAAATAGAAAAAGAAAAAAATATTAAATAAAAGAAGATTGAATAGTTTCTACATGTTAGAGTGCATTGTTGACTAGTCTTTATAAAAATTATGATTTTAGATAGGTTTTGTGATTCTGTGGTTGACAGATGCCACAAGAATATCCATGAATTTTTTATTCCTTGCACGTGCCACACATGACGCGATGCACTATCAAGGGTTTTACTTCAACGAAAAAAAAAAATATCATCATATACCAACGGATCAAAAAAGTAGGGTGTGGTTAAAGTTCATGTAGTACACAAATACATTCTGCTTTTGCACGTTCTGTACTTTTTTCACGTACTAAATATACATAGACCCCCATGAGAGTCACTACTTAAAAATGCATTTTCATGTCTTCATTTTTTTTATGTTTTATTTAAACTTTTTACTTTTTTCAAGCTTTAAATTTCTTTATTTTTTTCCTAAAGCTTTCATCTATACTTTTGGTTTTTTCATCTACTCAACTATCATGTTTATCTAATAATAATACTATTATTTTTTTGATAAACTAGAAATTAAAAATTAAAATGTGATGATTAATTAGAAAAAATAATTTATGAAGCAACTATTTTCACTAGGTATTCATCAAAAGATCAGGTAAATATAAATTTGTTATAATTATTTTTAAAAAAATTATACTAAAAGTTCATCAATATATAATTATAATTTGATAAAATTAAAAAACAATGTAAACAATCAAAATGTAATATAAAAATCATGATGAATTATTCAAAATTTTATGTTTATATTGTTAAAAAGTTGTTTAAAATATTCTATTGTTACGTCATGATGGCTTTTAGAATGTCTAATGCATTTTCAAAGATTTCTATATGTACAGCAAAATACAGAAACAACAATTTATATATATTGTATAGTTATATATAAACCTAGTTCACACTTGATTAAAGTTTGAGTATTTCTATTCGATCTTTACAACAACTATTGTTAAACTTTGTTAACATTGTTTCTTGTTTTATTAACTTTAAATATACACTACCTATTCGGTATTAATCAATTTATCGTGTTATCACGTTATCAAAAATATATCTTACAATTTCTAACTGATAATAAATTTTGTTAGATTAAAATCTTTGTATTTTAAATTATGTTGTTACACATAATTTTATCTGTACTAAAGAAACAACATAATCTCATTCAACAAAATTTAAAAATAAATAATAATTTATAAATATTTTTATTGATATATTTTTACGAATAAAATAAATAAATCTACTTGATGTAAAAAATATATTTAGGTACCTATAATATATTTACTTTGAGTGTAGAAAAAAAAATTAAGTACATGGCTTATGTGAAATATTTTTATTAATTTTATTGTTATTATCATTTCATGTTTCTACATAGATAAATATACTATGTTTTTATATATATTTATTAAATAAATGTCACTATATTCTGAGCTATATGAACCCACTCACAAATACCACTCAATACAATGAAACTATTTCAAGTGGAAAGACTAAAGCTGCGGGCAGGCATACAATAATTCTACTTTACTGTCTCGAAAAAAAAAAAAAAAAAAAAGTAAATGTATATACGACGATTGAGTACCAACTATGTATATACTCAAAAATAATCCTATTTCAATTGATTCATTTTTTATATTAAACTAATAAACTGAATAAAAAAAATAGCCAATTTTTTGATGGTATAAATATAAGCCATTTGTCATATTATATATTAAATGCAGAAAAAATATATATTTTTTTATAAATTATATTATAAAAGTATAAAAAAAAATTTAATTTAATTGTATCAAAGTTTTTTGCATTTCTTTTTCATCAACTATTGAATAGTGGAGACATAAAAATTGAATGGAATTTATATTATTTATATTAATCATTCAAATTTTTGGTTGGACACATGGTGTGAAAGAGCACTTGAAAGCTATTGATAATAGGATCTACTACTACTGATTTCCATGACAATGAATATTATCAAGTAATCCCAATCTGCTCTCTAAAATGTTCTATAAATTGCATCGAAATTTCTAGTCAAATCACATCGTTCATTGAAATACGATTAGTCACTTTTCACAGTTAGTCAATATTCAATTTTATTTGTAATTATTTTGACTAATTGCATTTATTATATTTGTGTCTATAAATTTTTTTAAGATTTAGTGCAATATATATTTATTCATAGATTGTAAATACAAGAGAAATACTTGAAGAAAAAAAAAAAAAAAAAAAATAACGAAATTGCATAAATAGTTCATTCACGACCAGATTAACTGACACCACTACTACAGTCTGTAGAAAATATAAAAATTAATATAAAATATTAATTACAACACAGTCAAAAGTATAAGTGAAGGCTCAGTGTTGTCCTGAAAAATATTTAAAATATAAAAAAATTAATTGCAACAGGACAACACACTGAAAAGTATAAGTGGAGACTAAGTGTTGCCGTGAAATACATTTAAAAAATAAAAAAATTAATTAAAACAGGACAACACACTGAAAAGTATAAGTGGAGACTGAGTGTTGCCCCGAAATATATTTAAAATATAAAAAAATTAATTGCAACAGGACAACACACTGAAAAGTATAAGTGGAGACTAAGTGTTGCCCTGAAATACATTTAAAATATAAAAAAATTAATTAAAACAGGACAACACACTGAAAAGTATAAGTGAAGGTTGAGTGTTGTCCTGAAAGATATTTAAAATATAAAAAAATTAATTAAAACAGGACAACACACTGAAAAGTATAAGTGGAGACTGAGTGTTGCCCCGAAATACATTTTAAATATAAAAAAATAAATTAAAACAGGACAACACACTGAAAAGTATAAGTGGAGACTAAGTGTTGCCCTGAAATACATTTAAAATATAAAAAAATTAATTAAAACAGGACAACACACTGAAAAGTATAAGTGGAGACTGAGTGTTGCCCTGAAATACATTTAAAATATAAAAAAATTAATTAAAACAGGACAACACACTGAAAAGTATAAGTGAAGGTTGAGTGTTGTCCTGAAAGATATTTAAAATATAAAAAAATTAATTGCAACAGGACAACACACTGAAAAGTATAAGTGGAGACTGAGTGTTGCCCCGAAATATATTTAAAATATAAAAAAATTAATTGCAACAGGACAACACACTGAAAAGTATAAGTGGAGACTGAGTGTTGCCCCGAAATATATTTAAAATATAAAAAAATTAATTGCAACAGGACACCACACTGAAAAGTATAAGTGGAGACTGAGTGTTGCCCTGAAATACATTTAAAATATAAAAAAATTAATTTAAACAGGACAACACACTGAAAAGTATAAGTGAAGGTTGAGTGTTGTCCTGAAAGATATTTAAAATATAAAAAAATTAATGGAAACAGGACAACACACTGAAAAGTATAAGTGGAGACTGAGTGTTGCCCCGAAATACATTTTAAATATAAAAAAATAAATTAAAACAGGACAACACACTGAAAAGTATAAGTGGAGACTGAGTGTTGCCCCGAAATATATTTAAAATATAAAAAAATTAATTGCAACAGGACAACACACTGAAAAGTATAAGTGGAGACTAAGTGTTGCCCTGAAATACATTTAAAATATAAAAAAATTAATTAAAACAGGACAACACACTGAAAAGTATAAGTGAAGGTTGAGTGTTGTCCTGAAAGATATTTAAAATATAAAAAAATTAATTAAAACAGGACAACACACTGAAAAGTATAAGTGGAGACTGAGTGTTGCCCCGAAATACATTTTAAATATAAAAAAATAAATTAAAACAGGACAACACACTGAAAAGTATAAGTGGAGACTAAGTGTTGCCCTGAAATACATTTAAAATATAAAAAAATTAATTAAAACAGGACAACACACTGAAAAGTATAAGTGGAGACTGAGTGTTGCCCTGAAATACATTTAAAATATAAAAAAATTAATTAAAACAGGACAACACACTGAAAAGTATAAGTGAAGGTTGAGTGTTGTCCTGAAAGATATTTAAAATATAAAAAAATTAATTGCAACAGGACAACACACTGAAAAGTATAAGTGGAGACTGAGTGTTGCCCCGAAATATATTTAAAATATAAAAAAATTAATTGCAACAGGACAACACACTGAAAAGTATAAGTGGAGACTGAGTGTTGCCCCGAAATATATTTAAAATATAAAAAAATTAATTGCAACAGGACACCACACTGAAAAGTATAAGTGGAGACTGAGTGTTGCCCTGAAATACATTTAAAATATAAAAAAATTAATTTAAACAGGACAACACACTGAAAAGTATAAGTGAAGGTTGAGTGTTGTCCTGAAAGATATTTAAAATATAAAAAAATTAATTGAAACAGGACAACACACTGAAAAGTATAAGTGGAGACTGAGTGTTGCCCTGAAATACATTTAAAATATAAAAAAATTAATTAAAACAGGACAACACACTGAAAAGTATAAGTGGAGACTGAGTGTTGCCCCGAAATACATTTTAAATATAAAAAAATAAATTAAAACAGGACAACACACTGAAAAGTATAAGTGAAGGTTGAGTGTTGTCCTGAAAGATATTTAAAATATAAAAAAATTAATTGAAACAGGACAACACACTGAAAAGTATAAGTGGAGACTGAGTGTTGCCCCGAAATACATTTTAAATATAAAAAAATAAATTAAAACAGGACAACACACTGAAAAGTATAAGTGAAGGTTGAGTGTTGTCCTGAAAGATATTTAAAATATAAAAAAATTAATTGAAACAGGACAACACACTGAAAAGTATAAGTGGAGACTAAGTGTTGCCCTGAAATACATTTAAAATATAAAAAAATTAATTAAAACAGGACAACACACTGAAAAGTATAAGTGGAGACTGAGTGTTGCCCTGAAATACATTTAAAATATAAAAAAATTAATTAAAACAGGACAACACACTGAAAAGTATAAGTGAAGGTTGAGTGTTGTCCTGAAAGATATTTAAAATATAAAAAAATTAATTGCAACAGGACAACACACTGAAAAGTATAAGTGGAGACTGAGTGTTGCCCTGAAATACATTTAAAATATAAAAAAATTAATTAAAACAGGACAACACACTGAAAAGTATAAGTGGAGACTGAGTGTTGCCCCGAAATACATTTTAAATATAAAAAAATTAATTGCAACAGGACAACACACTGAAAAGTATAAGTGGAGACTGAGTGTTGCCCCGAAATATATTTAAAATATAAAAAAATTAATTGCAACAGGACACCACACTGAAAAGTATAAGTGGAGACTGAGTGTTGCCCTGAAATACATTTAAAATATAAAAAAATTAATTTAAACAGGACAACACACTGAAAAGTATAAGTGAAGGTTGAGTGTTGTCCTGAAAGATATTTAAAATATAAAAAAATTAATTGAAACAGGACAACACACTGAAAAGTATAAGTGGAGACTGAGTGTTGCCCCGAAATATATTTAAAATATAAAAAAATTAATTGCAACAGGACAACACACTGAAAAGTATAAGTGGAGACTGAGTGTTGCCCTGAAATACATTTAAAATATAAAAAAATTAATTTAAACAGGACAACACACTGAAAAGTATAAGTGAAGGTTGAGTGTTGTCCTGAAAGATATTTAAAATATAAAAAAATTAATTGAAACAGGACAACACACTGAAAAGTATAAGTGGAGACTGAGTGTTGCCCTGAAATACATTTAAAATATAAAAAAATTAATTAAAACAGGACAACACACTGAAAAGTATAAGTGGAGACTGAGTGTTGCCCCGAAATACATTTTAAATATAAAAAAATAAATTAAAACAGGACAACACACTGAAAAGTATAAGTGAAGGTTGAGTGTTGTCCTGAAAGATATTTAAAATATAAAAAAATTAATTGAAACAGGACAACACACTGAAAAGTATAAGTGGAGACTGAGTGTTGCCCTGAAATACATTTAAAATATAAAAAAATTAATTAAAACAGGACAACACACTGAAAAGTATAAGTGGAGACTGAGTGTTGCCCTGAAATACATTTAAAATATAAAAAAATTAATTAAAACAGGACAACACACTGAAAAGTATAAGTGAAGGTTGAGTGTTGTCCTGAAAGATATTTAAAATATAAAAAAATTAATTGCAACAGGACAACACACTGAAAAGTATAAGTGGAGACTGAGTGTTGCCCCGAAATATATTTAAAATATAAAAAAATTAATTGCAACAGGACAACACACTGAAAAGTATAAGTGGAGACTGAGTGTTGCCCTGAAATACATTTAAAATATAAAAAAATTAATTAAACAGGACAACACACTGAAAAGTATAAGTGAAGGTTGAGTGTTGTCCTGAAAGATATTTAAAATATAAAAAAATTAATTGAAACAGGACAACACACTGAAAAGTATAAGTGGAGACTGAGTGTTGCCCCGAAATATATTTAAAATATAAAAAAATTAATTGCAACAGGACAACACACTGAAAAGTATAAGTGGAGACTGAGTGTTGCCCCGAAATATATTTAAAATATAAAAAAATTAATTGCAACAGGACAACACACTGAAAAGTATAAGTGAAGGTTGAGTGTTGTCCTGAAAGATATTTAAAATATAAAAAAATTAATTGAAACAGGACAACACACTGAAAAGTATAGGTGGAGACTGAGTGTTGCCCTGAAATACATTTAAAATATAAAAAAATTAATTTAAACAGGACAACACACTGAAAAGTATAAGTGAAGGTTGAGTGTTGTCCTGAAAGATATTTAAAACATAAAAAAATTAATGGAAACAGGACGACACACTGAAAAGTATAAGTGAAGGTTGAGTGTTGTCCTGAAAGATATTTAAAATATAAAAAAATTAATGGAAACAGGACAACACACTGACAAGTATAAGTGAAGGTTGAGTGTTGTCCTGAAAGATATTTAAAATATAAAAAAATTAATTAAATCAGGACAACACTTTCAAAAGTATAAGTAAAGACTCAGTGTTGTCCTGAATTTTATTTCAAATATGAAAGAATTAATTTTCATTTATTTATAATCTTTAATTGACTATATATAATCACTAGACTTTACTTCTACTACATTACAGACTGGCACAACTAACTGCACTTACAAATATCCCCTCGGTTTTTCTATGAAATTATACACAAAAATTTCTTTATTCTTTTAAAAAAAGTTCTTCAAAAAAAAATATAAGTAAAGCTTTATAAAACCAAAATAGCATATCAAATTTATATAGAGTTTATTCACCAGCAATCTTTTTTATATATTTTTCTATTGAATGCAATTTTTTTTTTACAACCGAGCCTCAAGTTTTTATTATCCATGTTTGGACAGACAATATCTGTTAACTTTTATGATTTTATCTTGTTTTATTATGAAAAATTTTATCAAAAAAATGAGATAGAAATTTTTTTAGATATATTGACTATTCAAATGTTTGTGTATTTATAAATATTGATTTATATAAAAAATTAATATAAAAATGTCAAATTTCAAAGTTGCTGGTAAAACAAAAAATTTATGACATGTACAAATAATAAGCTGAAATAGCTGATATATTTTTTCATCTAATCATTGTTGGTAAATTATAAAAGAAAAAAAAAAAAAAAACATATCAAAAAAATCCTATGTAACTCCTATTTTCATGATAAAAAAAAATACTGTCCACATGATAGCCACGAGTGACAAGAATGCACTCAACTATAGCTAAAGCATGGGTTTGCAATATGTTGAAAATGCAATCTGTACAGAAGTAAATATATATATGTATAAATAAATTTTCCAAATATATGAATTCACAAACGATATTATCAACCAGCTTGCATAACCTCGTATTCATCAATTTTAATCCAAATATTAAAAAAAATAAAAAAAAAAAAATATCCAACATAATATCAATAATATTTATACTGTTAATGTTTTTTTTTTTTTCTATTTATTTATTTTTTTTTTTCATTTGTGTAAATGAAAATGCATGCTGCAATTAAAGCTATCCGTTTACAGAAACATCATCATATTGAAATGTTAGTTTGAACGACACGAGCAATGCTTTTAGTAGAAAAAAATAAATGAAAATAAAAAAAATATTTCATTCTGTGTGTAACAAAATTCATCACTGTTACAATTCGAACGAAAGAATTGTACTTTATTTTTTTTATCAAACTATATATATTGATAAATTTAAAATAAAATTATTTATGTCAAATTTAAAATCAGCTTACTGATTATTTAAAAAAAAATATATAAAATTAAAAATAAAATTACATAAAATAAATTAATTGAAAAAAGACAATATATAGGATATTTGTACATATTTATAGATACCTGCATATAAAATAAATGAAATAGCAATATTTAAATAATAACCTCACATGAATTGCACTTTAATCGTAATGCATGTGCATAAATTCGTTATCCTAATTATCGATGTATATGCAAACGAGTGGTTATATACGGAAACAAGACATTTTACAAAGCACCTCTTCATTTGTGAACAAATAAATTGCTATATATTTTTGATAATTATCATTGAATATATGAATATATTTTAATTTAAAAATTTTAATATTATTTCAAAAATAAATGACTTTTAATCTAAAAAAAAAATTAATATGACTGAGCATAAAATTTAATTCAAATAATACAAATTTTTTGTATCTGTAGTTTTTTTTTTAACAAACTAAATGACACCCATGAGAGAATTTTTTGCAAGGTGGATTCTGTAAACCCCTTGATGATTGTCCGAATATAAAAAGACGAGTGTAAAGATACATTTACTTTAACAATTGTGCCCATTGGAATAAAATTATTTGACTTATTTAAAAAATAGAAAATAAAATAAATAAGTGTATATATATTTTTTTTTGTCATCTAGTACATTGAAAATAATACAAAATTTATAAATTAAATAATTCAAATACTCTTGGATTTATGTAAAATGTCATTTGTAAATATTTGTTTATAATAAATGAAAAATATCCATTATGCATGTGTAAAAATATAATATTTAGAAATATATTACTGTAACCGTTATTTCATACATGTTCGACACATGTTGACATATAATTTTCCATTCATATTTTTCCATCTAAAATTCTCAATGTTTTATTTAAATAAAATTGAAAAAAAAAAATGATATAATAAAATATACAAGTATAATATCTATTCTGTATAATCATCTTCTATTAACGTCAAAAAAATATATGAAATGAATATATTTATTTAAAATAAAAATAAATAAATAGTAAATTATTTCTTGTAAAATTATATATATTTTTCTTTGAGTTAATTTGTAAATTGTTAATTATTTTTTAGCATTTTTCAATTTGATACTTTTGGGATAACAACAACCATGTAATCTATAAGATTGATTGATAAAATTTATCTTAAAATTTATCGTTTAATTTACCTAGCAAAATGTTATATATATATATTGATCATGTACATGTGAGCACGAGATAAAAAGTCCTTCAATTAAATTTTCAGCCACGTCAATTTTGATTGAATTGAGATGTATATATTTACATATGTCAATTATTATTTACATATTTATGAATTCCTTAAATGACAAATGTTGATTTTATATTTTTAATTATTTTACGTTTTTTTTTATCTTTGTATTTATCTTATCAAAATTTTATAAATATTTATAAGATAATTATAAATTTTAATTTGACAAAAATTTTAATTAAATGTGTTGTTAAAATTGAATTATAATTTAAACATATATATAGTAACATTTATTATTGTATTCAATGATAATATTTATCTAATTGATTTTTTTTTAAATGTATAAAAATAATCAAACGTTGACTCAATGGAAGTTGAAACATATTCATCAAATAAATTGATCGTTTCTCTACATACCGATCAGGATATATACGTAGAAATTATCAATGTTCATAGTCCGTAAATTATTATCGTTATAGCCAATGATTATTTGTAACTTCAATGACCTATATTTCATTATTTTGTTTATAAATATCAGCATTACTTGATTCATGCAGAATAATCATTTTATTTAAAAAATAAAAATAAAAACAATAAAATTTATATTTTTTTTTTAATAATTATAAATAATATTGTTGATTAGAAAGTAAATTGTTTATCACTTTTAAACTCAAAGGGTTTATGATATATTTTTTTTACATTGATTATATAAGCAATTGAAAGAAGAAATATTTTTTGAAATTGACATAAAGTTCATTTGGCATAAAGCCAAAAAGACGGTATGTATAAGAAGATTGTATAAATCGTTTCTACGAACGAATACGAAACTCACGTTTTCTACAAACTCTTTTGGTTATTCACAATCAACATGAATATATAATTCAAGTTTGTCACATATTTTTTATGCCAACACGCAAATTTTTTTATGTACGAGATATATGTTTTTTTTTTTATTTCGATTCATACAAACTGAAATATATTGAATGCTTTAAATGATAAAAAAATTTGAGTATGAAAGCTTGTAAAGTGGTAATTGATCATTCAGAAGCTGAGTAGCCTGAGCTGCCAACTTCAGCTTAATACTTTTTCATGGTCATTTCGAAATTGTAAAATTATTTTTAAAAAATTAGTAATAATCAAAATAAATAGTTGAAGCTTACAGGGTAATTATTTTAGGGTGTTATTAGAAATTTTTTAATTATTAGAAATAGTTAGAAAAACAACTTTTTAAACATATTTTATCTTTTCTCAGTCATTTGAAATTTTGGTTATCATATAATTTAATTTGGTCATGATATAAAATAACAAAAGGAATTTAAATAGTTAAATTTTAATTTAATTCATTCGCACACGTATTTTATATGTAATTATAATAACTGTAACATTTTGTGACCAATGAACTTAACTTAAGCTCATGTACTGTTTTAAGATTTTCTTGTTACCACACACATGTGAGAAAATAGCAATTTTGTATTTTAATATTACTTGGATATTTCTATATTACAAGTATTTAACTTTATTTTTTTGGATTTTCACACTCAAAGATTTTTTTGTTTTTATAAAAAAAAGTAAAATTATATTATTTTCTTAATGGTATTAATTATTTTACAGTAAAATAGTTAAAAAATTTATCATTTAAAATTTAAAGTGTTTATTCAATCAATGTTACAAAGTGGCATTTTGAGGGACATTTATTGGACACCTAGTTACACGAAACCTGACATTTTCTGTTACCCGAGTAATTTTATTTTTTACCTTCATTGACTAAATTTATTTATAACAGATTTTTATTTTATAAAACAAAAAAAATAGTCATAATAAAATAACCACAAAATACATATGGAAACAATCAACTTTAATTGAAACTTTTTCCAAAATTACTAGAAAAATTTTCCACTTAAAACAAACTCTTCATGAATTCATTTAAAACGAAAAAAAATTTATCCAAATTATGTACTATATAATAGTAATAATAATCATAGAATTTAAAAAAAAATATATAAATAAATTTAAAAAGTATATAAAAGTTTTTCAACCATTTGATCAAGCAACTGAAATAATAATAAAAAAAAATTTTTTAAAAATACTAAGTTTTCACACTTTTTTGTATTTATTTATTTTTTTGTTTATTTTATTTTTTTTTTTATATACCAATTTAAAATTTTTTGTCACACGATAGAACTTAACTTTTTATGTAGCATGTTTAAAATATTTGTGTCTGTGTTTAAAAATTTATGTAAAAAAAAACTGAGTCAGTATGAACCATAGGGAAATGCTTTGTATAAAAAAGAGAAAAAAAATGAAATTTAGGGACCACAAATTTTTCACAGTCGTTTTTTTATCGCAATTTCTTTCCACAATTGCACCACCGTAACGGTGATGGCAGTAACAGTAACCAAGGAAAAGTTAGAGTATGGAAATTAGGAAAATATATATATACACATATACATTTATATATATATATTTAAGTAAGAGATGCTTGGCTGTCGTGGCATTACAGAAGGTTGCATTTACAATTTAAAGTAGATTTCGATTAAAACTGTATGAACAGTCAGCTAAGGATTACGATGTCGTTACTTAACTCACACTTTTCCTAGCAGAAATGAATATAAAATACCTCATTGATTATAAATATATTTAAACAAAAACATAAATATTTACAAATAATATCGATAAAAATAATTTAAAACTAAATTATCAATTTCATAATTATTTAGTAAAACTTTTGTTACACTGAGAATTTTTTTTTCTCATTTTAAATTTATATATTTATAGCTTCTACCAATTATTTTTTTTTTGTTAAAATTTTTTATATATAATTTTTATTTTGTTGTTTTTTAGCTTTTATAAATTTTTATCATATTTCTAGGGAATTTTTTTTTAGCAGCAGTGCTTTAGTTGAGGAAACAAAAAAAAGCAAAATCACAATTTATCATTAATACTGTTATTATTGTGTTGATCATTATCATTATCACACTGTGTTAAAAATGAACTTGATGCAACATTTTTTTTCAGATGATGAAAAACCTTTTTTCTCATAAATTTTAAGAATATAAACTACAGCTTTTAGTCTACCTAATGACCATGGCTGCTTGTTCAATGTTGAGAGAGAAAAAAATTTTATTTTTAAATATAAAAGAAAAGAACAAAAAAAAAAATTATATATATTTTTCTCTCTGTTAATGTTTAAAATGAATTATTCGTATGGCTACAATTCATTTGTATAGTATATATCAATTTTAAAATATTTAAAATTAAATTGTTAATTTATTTTACAAATGTCATTTGCAAAATAATGTAATTTTTTTTATTTCGATTAAAATCCAGAGAAATACGAACATCACATTAATGATTAATTTAAAATGCAAATAATTAATGGAAAAAAAGTATAATCAATATTTTTTGTATAACAAGTAATTGACGTTATTCTTGGTGTTTTTTAATAAAAAAAAAAAAAGTTACGTTTAATTTTAGTTGTAATATTTAATTAGTTCAAGCTTATTAATACTTGTATTTTTTTTTTCGAATCATATGAAAATATGTTCTTATATTTTAATGAATAACATTCATTAAAATAATTAAATTCAGTAATGGTTAGTTAGATAAATTAACAACAACCAATTATTATGAACATACACAATATAAAAAAAAATATAAAACGTACAGCTTTATAATGAAAACAATATGAATACTATAATTAAAAAATTATATTTAAAAAAAAAAAAAAACAACCAGCAATATCAATAAGTTAAAAAATATTTGAGGAAAAAATTAACAAAACCAGTGAAAATAAAATAACCTCATCAGATAATTTTAATATTGCAAATAAAAATAAAAAATAAAAAAGAAAATGAATTGTTTTAAAAAAATATTGAACCAAAAAGATTATTATTTTAAAATCAATAAAATAACAAAAAAAAAAAATATTTATATACATTTAATAATTCACAAAAACTCATAGATTTTATATGAAATTTTTTTTTTTAAATATTGAAAAAAGATCAACACTCATATTGAAAATAAAATGAACAAATAAAAATCTACAAGAAGTCTTCGTTTTAACATTATTTATCTAAATTTTTTTTTTTTAAAAAAACTGATGTTCTCGCTTGATATCGATTTCCACATTGTGAAAATTCAAATTTACATAAAAATAAAAAAAAAAAACTGATAAAACGATAAAGAGACTCAATCTACACACTCAACTACATCGATTCTTAGACTATTCATGCATATGATTTATAGAAATGCATTTCGCTTTGGTTGTCCAAGCAATATACGAATATTGGAAATTGTCATCAACAATGAGTGAACATTATTTTTTATTTATTCATATTTTTTTGTGTGCTTTGCATTTTAATTTATATATCTATAAACTTATTTTGTCATTCATAAAAGTAATTATAACTCTTATACGCCAACAAGCATTATATTCATCTCAGATAAAAATATTTTAAATTTATTTTCTCATAAAAATATATACATAATATTCGAAATATAAAAAAGAAATTTAAAAAAAGTAATCGATAATAAATGAATAATTCTATTTTGTTCGATTACGTGATTTTTTTTAAAAATAGAAATTAAAAGATGAAATAATATGAAATATATCCTTTTTTTTTTTTCAACACAATAGGGATTTGTATAATCATTTTTATACTTGTGTATGACGATCCATTATTAAAATACAATTTAAATTTTTAAAAATTAACAAAGCTGAATAATTGAAAAAAAAAAAAAGCTCGGGACAAACAGACTGTGTGTGAAACTCAATATTTCTATGAAGTTATACCCTAAAGCTCATTATTAAAGCCTAACTAATATAATAATCAAAAATAGATAAAATTTGTTATTTCATTTATGAAGAAAAAAAAAAAATAGAGTAAATAATTATTTACCATTTAATGCCAATGTAAATATATTTTTGTTATTTAAATTTTTTTGAAATAACATTTTAATTAATTTAATTAACTAAAAATAAATTTTTTTTTTTAACAAATTTATATTAATAAACTTATGTGTTATATATTTAACGAGAAATTTTTTATATAAAATCCAATATTCAACCAATTATAATTTTAATTATTTGAAATTTTAAAAATACAAGTTTATAAAAAATTTAAATTATTCAATTATATATTAACGATTGATTACGTATTTTTAATAATTTTATTATCGATTAAATAAAAATTAAAATCAAGATAAAAATATCCGATTAAAAAATATAAATTAAAAATAAAAGTTTTTAATAAAAAATAAATTGATATTTTGTAAAAAAAAAAAATTAAAATAAAATAGATGAATAGAGTATATAATAACATGACTTTTGACATTTTAAAAGTTTTAAAAATTGCCTAGAGCAATATTCATTTGGGTTAAGCCAACGGGAATCAAGAATTGAAGTAAAAGTTTCATTTGACAAAGTACCATCAACCTCGGATATCTGTTCGTTTGCAGTATCGAATCTAAATGCACAAACTGATATCAAAAACGATTCTCATAGCCAAGTGTTAAGCTTCATTTAACTCTCTGTTTTTTTTTTATTTTTCATTTTTTTTTTTTACATCTGTGGTTTGGTCTATTTGATCCTGTACTATAAATTACAGTTACAATATACATATGCCTATATGTATTCATATATAAAATAAAAAAAACATTAAATGCAACGGAAAATAACAAACCACAAATAAGTGTAAAAAAAAAAAACGAAAAATATTTGTATGTAATATTGCATTTAGAAATAAATGTCATCAGTTGAATATTTTACAATTAAATCATGTGAATATTATTTTTTAAATATTTTTTAAGTAAAGTTTGGTTTTGGTTTTATATGGTTCAACAAAACTGTAATTTTATGATTACACCATGATTTAATCAACTGTATATGCTCTCTATTTCACTTTTAAAATAAATAGTTAAAATAAACATAAACGATAGAAAATATATACAAATTCGATGCATCAGCAAAATAAATAAATAAATATTTGTGGTTAAATCTACAGGTAAAATTTTATCGGAATAGTTATATATTGAATGATTAATATATTGACTATATGGTCTAGTTAATTTACGTGCTGTAAATATTTACAATTTACAGCAATTAGAAGAATTCAGAGTGAAATATATACAGAAATGTTCTTTTTTTTTCGTTTTTTTTTGTCATGAGTCCTTGCCAAAGTCAGTGTTTGAAAGAATTATGTCTGTTTGAAATCACAAATCTCATCTATTTACGCCAGTATAATATATATACGTCTAAGGACCGCCAACATTTTCTTGGCAAAGATATCCAAGTGTAAAGCAGACACGGATGTTCTAGAAAATAAAAAGGCGCCAATGATAACGATGTGGTATGGTGGTACTATCCAATTCTCAATTCTTCACA
>WSYQ01000774.1:0-42607 GCA_011426435.1 Lysiphlebus fabarum
TAAATATACACAGTAAAAAATTGTTGTTAAAATGAACAAATTCAGTTTGTTAATTTGTTAATTTAGGTTCACCAAAAAACTATTTGTTGATTATTAACAAAAAATTTCATTTGTTAAATAAGGTTCACAAATGATTGTTTGTCAATTTTACAAATATTAGATCGTTATATTAATAAATGCTTCTACATGCAACAGTATTCTACTTATTTTTTAATTAAATCCGCATTTATATGTTGAAAGTTAATTTATAACGAAAAAAAATTTGTAAAATTAACGAATAAAATTTGTAAAACGATTTTTTTTGTTAAATTAACAAACAAAAATTTAATAAATCACTAAAATCCACGAATTATACAAACGAATTACCAACTATTTTTGACTATGCAGATTATTACTGTAAAAAGTCATCACTTAAAATGATTTTATGAAAAATGAATAAATAATTTATTTACTAATAGATTTATTAAAAAAACTAAACCTAAAATATTGAGCATTTAAAATTTATATTAGTATGACAATAAAAAAAGAAATTGGTTGCCTTTGCATGATACTCTTGAGTTGATAAATAATTTTTTATTATCGTCGCATTAAAGGATGAAGGGCGTAAGTGCCAAAAACGTAATTTTTTAAGGAAGAAAGGTGTAAGTCTAAATTTATTAATTTTTGAACTTTTTATCTAATTTTGAGACTTTTTTTTAAAAGGCGTATATTCAGGGACTTACGCCTTTTTTCCATTATCAAAATAATTTTTGACAATGGACGAAGATATATGTCAAAAATTATTTTGATAATGGAAAAAAGGCGAATTTCCAATATTATTATTGATGACATTATAAATATTAATATTGATGTCATTATGAATATTAAAAATCATATATTTATATTTTTTATTCATTTTCGTATTTCTATTGATATACATATTTACTAAAATAATTGTTAATATTTCTGTTTATATTATTTATATTATTAATAGTATTATTTATATAATTAATATTTATATTTCTATCGATATAATTACTAATATTATTTCTATTCATATTATGAATATTAATATCAATGTAATTATTAATTTTGAAATTCATATAATATTCATATTTTTTAATCATATTTATATTTCTATTGATATAATTACTAATACTATCAATAATATCTGTATACGTATTATTAAAATTACTGTTATTAATAATAATGTTATTATCAATATTGAAACTCAAATAATATTTATATTTTTCAATCATACACGGATTTTCATTTATAATATTACCAATATAATCATTCTTAATAATTCTCATATATTATTAATATAGTATTAACATTAATATTTATACTATTATTATTTCTATTTTTATTATTATCATTATCAATATTATTATCCATAATATTATTTATATTTTTCAATCATATTTATATTTCTATTGAAAAAATTACGTATATTATTGATATTATTATTTATGATATCATTAATATTGATATTGATATTATTAATATTGAGTCATATAATATTTATATTTCCTATTTTTATTCATATTTCTTTTTATATTATTTATATTATTAATATTATTATAGATGTTATTATTTATATCGAAAATCATGTAATATTTGTATTTTTAATCATATTTATATTTTTATTGATATAAAAATGATTGATCCTCTTATCGATAATATTATTGATATTATTATTCACATAACTATTCAAGCTTTTATTAACCATATTATTTAATTTTTTTATCGTAGGTTATAATATAATTGTTGTCAATATTAATATTGATAAGAATTACTATTGATATTATTGATGTTATTTTCATTATAATTATATGTATCATCATTTGACATGTAAGATACATTCAATAATATTAATATATTTCTATTAGTAATATTATTTTTTTTACATAATTATTATTTTTATTGATGAAATAATTAATAATAATATTGATGTTATTATTAATATTAAAAATCAATCTTATTTTTGTAAACGGCCGATTACAAAAGAAGTTTCACTTCCCCCGCGCGTACTGGTAACCCCTTTTTTTTTTTTTTTTTCTCTTTATAATGACGCTATTCTGAATGAACTACACGTGCAATTTCTAAAAATTCCACGTCGCCACATAAGAAACAAGCTTAATTTAATTGTTATTTGCGTCTATTTTGGCATATAGCAAAAAATGGACATTTGACAAAATTAATTATATTTATTTTATTGAGGCCAAATAACCAACTAAAAAATAAAAACTTAAATGATAAATACAACAATATTAATATATTTAATATTTATTCAATATTATTATTGCTAATGATAATTAATTATTACATGCAATTTTTGTACTGACTTATAAATCATGAAATGATGAAAAAATATCTTTCAATGTTTTGTTTTATTTAGCAAAAAATATTAGTTAAATTCTGTTCAGTTTAATTTAAAAATTTTTTAGTTGTATAAAAAAAAATATAGTCGATATACTGGTAGTATTTTGAGCCGATATACCGAGTACTCGGTATTAACTTGAAACTATTTGATTCATTTTATACCGAGTACTTTTGTTGAATATCGAAGACCACTATGTGTGTTTAAATCTGTGTGCCCGTGTCTGTCGTATTATTATTGTTTACTCAAGAAGACTAGAAACATTTCTGTTTCCTATTAAATATTTATGCATAACATGGATAAATATAATACATAAATAATTTGCATTGATCATAAATGAAAACCTTAAAAATATTGTTTAATATTTATAAATGTGAAACTAATCCTTAAAGATATTTAATAAATGTAATGGCAATTATTCAATTTTGACTTATTATGTACTTGCTTAACATATTAATAGTTGAATAATAAAATAAATTAAAACCTATTGATATTAAAAGTTCATACTATTCAAACTATCAACTTAAATATTTTTATAGTTAGGGAGCCCATCGTGCTTTTACTTACCTCATCGCATAACGATTTGAAATAGGTTAACTCGACTTGTCTTGGCGAGTACAATAAGCAGTTTCAGTGGCCGACCATTTGGGTGGAAAGACAAGTGGCGGCCAATGGTCAAAGTGGGTGGATGAGGTAAATAAACTTACCTCATCGCATCACGATTGGAAATACGCCCAATCGATTAGTATTGATGCCCTGAATACGAAAATAACAATGGCCGACCATTTTTGATGGCCGACCAAAAAACTTTAAAATTAAAAAAAAAAAAGTTTTTTTGTCGGCCATCAAAAATTTTCCACCTAAATGGTCGGCCATTGTTATTTTTATATTCAGGGAATCAATACCAATCGATTGGACCTATTTCAAATCGTGATGCGATGTGGTAAGTTCAGTTTGACCGTTGGTCACCACTTGTCTTTCCACCTAAATGGTCGGCCATTGTTATTTTCGTATTCAGGGCATCAATACTAATCGATTGGGTCTATTTCCACTTGTGAAGCGATGAGGAAAGTTTACTTACCTCATCCACCCACTTTGACCGTTGGCCGCCACTTGTCTTTCCACCCAAATGGTCGGCCACTGAAACTGCTTATAGTTAGGGAGCCCATCGTGCTTTTACTTGCCTCATCGCATCACGAGCTGAAATAGGTTAATTTGACTTGTCTTGGCGAGTACAATAAGCAGTTTCAGTGGCCGACCATTTGGGTGGAAAGACAAGTGGCGGCCAACGGTCAAAGTGGGTGTATGAGGTAAGTAAATTTACCTCATCGCATCACTCGTGGAAATAGGCCCGATCGATTGGTATTGATGCCCTGAACACGAAAATAACAATGGCCGACCATTTGGGTGGAAAGACAAGTGGCGGCCAGCGGTCAAAGTGGGTGTATGAGGTAAGTAAACTTACCTCATTGCATCACTCGTGGAAATAGGTCCAATCGCTTGGTATTGATGCCCTGAATACGAAAATAACAATGGCCGACCATTTGGGTGGAAAGACAAGCGGCGGCCAGCGGTCAAACTGAACTTACCTCATCGCATTAAAGTGGAAATAGGTCCAATCGATTGGTATTGATGCCCTGAATATAAAAATAACTATGGCCGACCATTTAGGTGGAAAGAAAAGTGGTGGCTGACGGTCAAAGTGGGCGGCCAACGGTCAAACTGAACTTACCTCATCGCATCACGATTTGAAATAGGTCCAATCGATTGATATTGATGCCCTAAATATAAAAATAATAATGGCCGACCATTTAAGTGGAAAATTTTTGATGACCGATCAAAAAACTTTTTTTTTTCAAATTTTGAACTTTGGCCGCCGCTTGTCTTTCCACCTTAATGGTCGGCCATTGTTATTTTCGTATTCAGGGCATTAATACCAATCGATCGGGCCTATTTCCACGAGTGATGTGATGAGGTAAATTTACTTACCTTATACACCTACTTTGACCGCTGGCCGCCACTTGTCTTTCCACCCAAATGGTCGGCCATTGTTATTTTCGTATTCAGGGCATCAATACCAAGCGATTGGACCTATTTCCACTCGTGATGCGATGAGGTAAATTTACTTACCTCATACACCCACTTTGACCGTTGGCCGCCACTTGTCTTTCCACCCAAATGGTCGGCCAATGAAACTGCTTATTGTACTCGCCAAGACAAGTCAAATTAACCTATTTCAGCTCGTGATGCGATGAGGTAACTAAAAGCACGATGGGCTCCCTAACTATTATTGTACTCGCCAAGACAAGTCGGATTAACCTATTTCAAATCGTGATGCGATGAGGTAAGTAAAAGCACGATGGGCTCCTTAACTATTAGTAAATAAATAAAAAAATTAAATATCGCAATAATAATACAACTACAGTTGTTTTTTTATTTATTTTTTTAAATTTTTTTTTTCTAATTCAAGTATTATATTTTCAGAATACTATCTTGTCAAAAAAAGGTACATATACAATCATACAGACATTAAGGGGGATTAATACTTTTAAAGTAAACTAAATACTTAATTGTTGTTCAATAATTTTAAAAATAACTAACCCGGCACGTAACTAATCTAATACGTAAAGAAGACAAAAGATTGTGAGTAAAAAAATATGAAAAAGGAAAACAAGTATAGAATTGCGGTACCAACATAATAAAAAAAATTTAGACTATTATTGAAATTTTAAAAGAATTCACCGTAATCGAATTCCCTAGCTTCAATACGATTTCTAAAAAGAGCATAAACATGAAATTTAATTCAAGAGAATTTTATTATCATTCATTTTAGTTGAATTAGTTTTTGGTTAAGCTGTGTTTTTCTTGAAATAGCTAAGTAAGTATGTAGACTCAACTGGACTTTCCATGAGAGCCTATATACGTATAACTTTCAAAGAAGAATTCACTTTTAAAAGTTAGTTTGAAATAATAAAGTATAACAAAATACATAATTAAGACTGTGTATTATTGTGCTAGTAAGTCTACATATTTAAAACCTAAATTCACTTTACGCAATAACTGACGATGATTCCGTACCTCTGTTGGTTTGAGGGCTTTGAAATGAATAAGAAATAAATTTTAAGGAAAGAAACAAAAATTTTAAAATAAATCAATTGATATGCATGCCTGAATTTTTTCTAAATATATATTTACCACAAATAATATTGATGTTAGACTGAGGAAAGCAACAGCGTACCAGTGTTCAATAGTCCATTGTCTAAATGTAGCTAAGCTCTCTTGAGAAAGCAACAATTTTCTTAAAGTTGCCAAAGGCCCATTCGGGTCAACTTCTCGACACTTTTGAAAAACATCGCAGTATCCGTTGTAATTATTGCATGGCGTTCCCGGCTTTGAAAACATGTCAGGAACGTCGTATGGTGGAGAATTCCAACTGAATGACGAACTATGAAAATTAATTTGAAAAATACATCAACATATATATTTTTTTTTAATCCTTTTGATTTTATTATTCAATTTTTCTTCTTTAGAACTAATACTTGTGACCACCATAAAAATGGAAGACAGAAAAAAACAAAATAAAACTCACAGACATGGTTGATTTCCACCTGAAAGTTGACAGCAGAGTTCACAAGCTTTAGTCAATGGATCATTAGATTCTGGAATGCATTGGCATGACTCTAGACCATATGCTAAGCATATACTACCAGTACATTCCTGTAATTTATATCAAAAACTATATTATATAAAAAAAAATTATACTAAGGTACATTCTTAGCTACCTTCCAGATAAAAAAATTTCTTGAAATTTTTACGGACGTGACGTAATTCAGGCCCAAGGCACCTTGTGGAGAGGGTCTCGGATTAGCACGGATTATGGCCTTTTGCCAATTTCGTAGTGGCTATTTTATTTTAACTAGTTTTACTACGATAAAATAAAAAAACTTCGTTTATTTTGGACTTAAGGCGACATGCAAGACGATTCTGCATTACCACCTTGAAAATTTCAAACCCAGTTTTCTCGAAAACTAATGAACGAAATTTCTTGAAATTTAAACTGTGAATAAAGTAGACACTACCGAAGAAGCTCCAACTCTTAGTTTTTCAAAATTCGAAAATTTTTTTTTGAGACTAGAAATTTTGGAAAATTTTCAAACCCAGTTTTCTCGAAAACTACTTGTTGAAAAATTCTGAAAAATTAACTGTATATCTATTTTATGGTTCTCAAGAAGCGCCAACTTTTATTTTTTCAAAATTCAAAAATATAGAAAATGTGCAAAATGCACAAATAAAATTAAAAAAAAACAGTCAGTAAAATACTGACTAAGTAATTATTACAATAATATTCTAATTATTACAATAAAATAATTGTAATTTAGTCATTATTGTAAATGCATTTTTTTTGTTATTATAATAATAAAATTATAATTTTAAAATATCGTCTGAAATGCTCAAATAAAATTTCTTAAATAAATTTTAAAATTTTCTCGGTAAACTGCCGAAAAATAAATTCAAAAAATAGTCAAATCTATTTCTATGATATAATCATATTATTATAACAGTCTAACTGTGCGAAACGTACAGAAAAAATTATTAGACTTTAAATTACTATTACCGATCGGATAGATCGAAGTATAGGTCTCTGGTGACCTGTAGATGGAGCGCGCGGCAACCCGAGATAAGGCAGAATCGTCTTGCATTTCGCCTTAACAAAAAAAAAAATTAATTTTATTTTTTGGACTTAGAAGATATAGCGAAAGATGATATAAATTATAAAAAATATAATTGCTAATTAATAGATAATGCGAGAAGATAGATTTTTTTCTAAGTCCGAATAAATAAATTGAGTTTTTTTCTAAGTCCAGATTTTATATTATTTTACCTTAGTAAAACTAGTTAAAATAAAATAGCCACTACGAATATGGCATAAGGCAATAATCCGAGAGCCTCTCCGCAAGACGCTTTGGGCATTACAGTATGTCAATAAAATACTGATGCATCTTTTTGTGAAATAATTAATCATGTTGACTACCTTTAGAGAGGTTAAACATGGGCTCTTATGGGAGGAGTATGTATGAAATTTCTTTGATCATAACTAAATAACATTTATAGATAGAAGCTTTTATATGAGTGTGAAACTAGCGAACGGACTTAGCAAATGGAGTACACTCGTGACTAGCACGAAAGTGTACTTCCCCACCACAAGCGTGATACCCGCTCGATGCATATGCTAGCGAAGCATCGAATAAAAGAGACAAAAAACGACGGTAGCAAAAAAAATGTTCTTTTTTTTCAACTATCTACCGTAAAAAGTTAATAAACAATTAAATATTGGATCGGTTGGGTTGAAACAAATTTTTTTATTATTGTTACAACATCCAGAATAACTAGTATAAATTTTAAAAAATTCTATTGATGCGTTAAATTGTCATAAACAAAAAATACTTGTACATGAAATAATTCAACTTTTTTGTTTATGATTTATTTAATAACAATTAAACGCATCAATAGAATTTTTTAAAATTTATACTAGTTATTCTGGATGTTGTAACAATAATAAAAAAATTTGTTTCAACCCAATTATCAAACGCAATATTGAAATGGATAAATAGTCGAAAATAATTGTTTTTATTGATATATATAATAGGATTTTATTAAAAAGTATTGCATGAAATTGGTTATTAACAGAGTAAAAAAATTAATAGCGTAAAAAAAAAAAATTATGAAAATTTCAATTTATTTTTTGGAGTTAATATGGGAACACAGTCAATTTTAAAAGCATAGGATTTTGTTTAGGACGCGCCCACAAAATCTAGCTAAGAATGTACCTTGAAGAACAGAATGGAAAAAAAAAGTGTTAAAAAGTATAAAAAAACATTTACCCCCATATAACAAACAAATTCTTGATTGCAAATTGTTTTGTTTGGTTTGTTTATAGATGGAGGACAATGAGGTGCTCTACCATTACAAAAACTGGCATCCCGACAGCCATTATCATCCCGACATTTGTCGGCAAATTTCAATTTACAATCATTCGTACAGCACGGACCTTGACTGGGACTACAGATCGATCCAGGTGTTAGAGTGCAGGGTTTTTCGTTGAATGGTGGATAACGACGTTGAGGAAAACAGCAAGAATCTCGACAATCATCCTCCCACCCACAATCACACTCTTCCCCATCTTCTACAACTCCATTACCACACAAAGATACTTGAGGTTCTAAAAAGTTTTATCATCATAATCATCATCATTGACACAACAACAATAACAACAACAACAACAACAATAATAATAATAATAAATTACCTGTAAAGCATCCTCTAGGTGAACGAGCTTTCGTATTCAAGACAGGATCAATGGAGGTTAAACTGCATGGGCTAAAGCGATTATTATTACGCTTATCTCCACTAGTTGCCCGAGCAAACATAATGAAGTTACCATCTTCACCACCAGGAGTACATTGTTCTGGATCATGCTGTAATAAATTGTCAATAATAAATATCAATATTTTTTATATACTTAAATGAAAATTATAATAAAGTAGTGTTAAGCGGTGTGTCTACACAAAAGTTTTTCATGCAAGGCCTTCACTAGATTATTTATGAACTTTTCAGTGATATCTAGATAAGATCTAGTTGTTCTAGGGATAATGGTCTTGCATGCAAGTTTTGCAAAGAAAACCCCCAAAAAACTTGGGTGTGGACATACCGCTTTATGTGTTATTTAAAGTCACATAATGTTGGATTTATATTGTCAAGCTTACTGGTGAACCGAAATTATGACCGATTTCATGCGCTAGAGTAACATGTGAGACAGCTGGTGGTACGTGTTTTCCATAATTGAGTAATGTTACAATTCCAGTATTTAGTGATTTCATACTTCCCCGATAATGACCATTTTTTTCACAAACACCACCGGCATTTTTTAAGTCACCAGTCCATGCTAGCCCCAATGTTCCCATTTCAAAATCTCGATAAGTAAACATATAAGCCAAACAAAACGCATCATAATCTTCTTCGGAGAAAAGTTCGAGATATTTTTCAACTCCATAATTGCCAGGAAACCGATAACTTGTATCTGTCAATGCATCACCATTATGAACTTTAATTCTTTTTATCATAAAACTGATATTGTCAGCTTTACCATCTTGATTAAAATCTGTACGTTTATATATTGAATTAACTCTTTGAACATGTCTTGTCATTACTTCAATGCAAGCCTCTTCGGTTCCATAACGAGCGAAAAATTGATGATCTGCTTGAAGATAAAGCATACATGTTGTTTTTTGTGGATCTACAGTCGCCCGTTTTTGTAAATGTCGTGTTATCGGATTATTATGGTTTTCAAAGATTTTGTAATTATCGTACGTTGTAGTATGATTATATAAATTCTTTTCTAGATAATATCGATCATTATCACTAATCTTCAAATCATAAAGTTGATTGAAAAAAGGCTTGAATAACTTGCTATTGGCTTCGTGCTTTTGATTCAATGTATTATTTAGCTTCAATGTATGATATGTTGAACGATACAGATTGAAGCTTCGACACTGGCGTGGAAGATTGGGGCTAATTATGTCTGAGGCTCGGTATGCAATTGTATGATATGCTGGTGATGTATTTATAAACTCATCATTTTTTGATACTTGTGTTAGATATCTACTAGTGGGTTCAAAATAATATTCATCAACTGGCGTTATAACAGACCCATCGAACAACCCATCAGTTGTAACGATACCTTGTACTATGGCTTTATCATCTCCTGAAACAATTTTTAGTAATTCAAAAACCATAATCTATCTAGTTATGTTCATAATTTTTTACCTTTCACTGTACCAACATATGAATGTAATGAATCAAAAGACATTGATCCATTTGTATTTTCAAAAACCACATCACTTGAAAATAAATTTGTATCCCGTATAAGTCTCATCGTCCATTGTCTGCAAAATTACGAAAAATAATTATTCAACTGATGCTTTTTTTTGTAAAACCTCATAATTAAATTATACATATAGGTACAACTCGATAAATAATTATTCAACTGATGCTTTTTTTTGTAAAACCTCATAATTAAATTATACATATAGGTAGCAGAGATATTACGGTTTCTGACACAACACTTTTTCATGATGGTTTCTTATAACTAAAATAATTTAATATCTAAAAAAATCAATTTGATCATTTATACTGTATACCTATCGAGTGCTCGAAGATGAAAAACAAGAGGCTGATCTTTAGAAGTAGAAATGGTATCTCGGCGAACGCGATTTCGATGATTCTTTAAAATAACTGTGTCGTACCAAGCAGCTCCGTAATAACCAACATAAGTATTTTCGATAATTCCTGTTAATCATTCAATGATACATTATTATCGTTACATTTGTATTGTAATAATTTGATTATCATTAATATTTACCTTTATGTGGCGGCATTGGATGAAGTGGCCATGCATCGACTAGAACAAGCCAAAGAAATAGAAGTGTCCACTGACTTATAGCGACAAATGACATTGCGATTCGCTGCGTTCGTAAATAAATTATCACGAATCTAAAATTTTAATGTTGTATTCTATACTTTGGATGAGTGCTTGGCACTCATATTCTAACACTGTTTGTCTATGACTCATTACGAGCATTACTGTTTAACTTAAAAAAATGAAATCAAATCAAATACGTAATATTAATATTGATTATTACTTTATAAAATATAGGTATATTGATATCAACATTCAATGTTTATACTCATATGAATAGTTAATTCTACCTTCTTTCTTGAAAAACTACTATTGTATTATTTTTGCAATAAATGCTGTCAGTGCATGTTTAGCAGAAAATCAAAATTAGGAACGTAAAAAGTGAAGAGGCATTGAAGTCGTGATAAAGTTAGTTCAATCTGTAGCCAATCAAATATTGAAAAACATGGATTCATTATCAGTCCTACAATGATGAAGAGCTTAAAAATTTACTTCATGATAATGTAAATATCGTCACTTCATTATCTTCACCGATAAGCACGAGTGTAACAGAGGTCATCATAATATGATGAATGTATTTAATTCTGATTGCAACAATAACAATAATGTGTAATTAGTATAGCTTTTTTAATATTTTTAGTTACTTCTGGAGAAAATATATAAAGAAGATCGTCTATACCAGCTATGCAACGTATATACCTATATATCTAATAATCTCAATAGTGTAATAAACTCAGCTGATTCTTAACATTCTATTTGATTCTCGACAGTTTAATTACTTTCATAAACCACTTCGAACTACCTAGAAATCCAAATCATCGTAGATCATTTTTTTAAATACTAGAAGTAGAACTAACAATTAAGAGAAACGCAGGGTAGTTGTTCAAAGATTTTGTTTTTCACTTGTAAGATCATAGATAAATAAATAAATAAATATATATATAAAAACTTTGGCACTACTCAATGGATGAATAATTGTTCAACTATCATCACTTGAAAAATAGCATTTACAGTGCGTCTTAATCATTATTTTCAATCCGAACACTTTAAAATCAGTTATTTAATTATTTATTCTAAAAATACGTTATCGTTGGATATCTACTTAACCTTTTATGCACTTATATGCCTACATTGAATAAAACTTGGAAATTTAAAATATATATTTTTTTTAGCACCTTCACTACTTTAGTTCACCTTCACTACTTTACTATGTAAAATAGAAAAATCTATTTATCTCTTACATGGAGGTGAATATGCATGATTTCTTAATTATGAAGATATTAAGGCAGTATAGGGTAGTATGATATTGGGTAGTATGATACCGGTGTATGATACAGATGTATCATACAGTATAATACATATCCAGTTTCATAAAGCGTGTATCATGCATTTAAAGCGCCTTTAAATATCACTTTTTTAACTATGGGTGTGTTCATAATCACGGATTATTTCTACATTTGATGAATCCCCCGAATAAAATCCCCTCAGCGTTCAGAAAAATTCGATATGTGTAAAATATATTCCCCAGCGCGTTCAGAAAAATCAACAGCAACAGTAACAACACAAACAACAATAATCACACCAATATTTACTGTTTTCAATAACTAATATATATATATGCTTATATGTATATATATATTAGTGTAATTGTCCATTTGAAGTACAACAAATAATTTTATATCAGCAACAATCAGCATTTGTTTTTATTTATTAAATAATTCACGTTATTATATTTTATTTATTATGCGGCCATATTGTTTGGGGAGAATAACGCGCGATTCTGAACGCGCTGGGGAATATATTTTACACATATCGGGTTTTTCTGAACGCTGAGGGGATTTTATTCGGGGAATTCATCAAATGTAGAAATAATCCGTGATTATGAACACACCCATTGTCAATCAATTATTAATGTCATAATGCGTGCCTAAAACAATATGTATACGTAATATTCATCTAAATTAATGAAGAGATTAATAATACAGCTAAAATTATCTATTTAATTTATGATTATTTTTTATGCAATGATTTAATTTAAATTTTTTCGTAATTTTTAAATTTCTTTCCTTTAATATTTATTCATTCGCGGTAAAAAAAAAAACATTTACGACAATTGTTTACTCGTGTAAGTAAAAATAAAAGGTTTAAAAAATTTATTTAACTTGCAACATAGAAATTAATAGTACAGCTGAAAATACTTAATAAATATATAACTTGTAACGTGCTAATATTGTACATCACAAAAACATGAGCTTTGACTAATTTAGTCAAAGCAACTAACAAAATACATAGGTCAAAGAACGTCTAAAAGGTTATCCCGAAGGAACCAAAAGTAAAAGGCAGTTGCTTGCCAGCCAGTTGCCGTGTGGCACTCGTAAAACTTGATGACAGAGTCACACATTATAGAGAAGTATATTATAAGTATATCAAATAAACATTTTGTAGAATAAATTATTAAAACAGTTATCGTTAAAATAATAAATTTATATTGAAGAGTTACTATTATTATCAATAAACGAATATATTAATATTAATAACATATTAAATATTTAATTGGGCTATCATTCGAAGTTGGAGTTTTGCTGGAGTCAAATCTTATCATCAACAAGAATGTATTTGTCGATAACCAAATTACATATATACATAAGTAAAATATAAAATTAATTCCATTTCCAATATTATTTATTTACTTGATAAAGGTTATTATTATTTATAATTATTGTATTAAATAAAATAAATTTTAATATATGAAAAATACGACTAATCTAAGATCAGTCGTCACAAACTACTTTCTAATTCAATGATTCAATTATAATTTACATTTTTCGTAAAGTTTTAAAATAACTTTTTTTTTTTTTTGTTTTATAATGAAAAAACATTTTTGATAGTTGTTTACTTGTGTATGCTTGTGTTGGTAAAAATAAACGTATTGTATCTGATCAAGAAGACTAGAGATACAGGAGGAGTAACTCGCCTCGAATATGTCAGCCAATTCGCGTGAGGCTAGTAGCTGTCAAAGCGAAGTTAGCGTACAGCATGGTTCAGCGCATTGATGTATGTATGTATGTATGTATGTATGTGTAAGCTGCACATTAAAAATAAGAAATAAATATACAATGCGCTGAACCATGCTGTACGCTAAATTTGCTATGACAGCTACTAGCCTCACGCGAATTGGCTGAAAGATATTACATGCATTGAGATAGGGAGTTACTCCTCCTGTATCTCTAGTCTTCTTGTATCTGATTTACTTGATTTTACAAAAAAAAGAGGGCACTTGCGACTATCATACAGATCATACATATTATACGTATGATTGTATGATACTCCAAAAATCGTCGGATTACCCATCACTGCCAGTAGCTCCCCCATGGTGATGGGTAATTCGATTTTCAGAGTATCATACAATCATAAGTATGAAACTATGCTACGTACGATATGTATGATAGGCGGAAGTGACCTATTTTTCCTATAAAATAAAGTAAATCATGTCCAATGTTTTTATTTTGACTAATATAAACATACAACTGTTGAAAATAATGTTTTATTAAAGAAAAAAAATAGAAAAATAACTTTTTGTAAAGTGGAAAAAAGGAAAATTATAATTGAATCATTGAATTAGGAAATAATTACATATTGAATAAGTTTTTTCAGCCGTATTATTAATTTCTTTAACACATGTTAAATGAACTTTTTAAAGCATTATTATGGCCATCTACACAAATACACAATTGTCGAAAATTTTTTTTTTTTTTTTACTGCGAATAAGTAAAATTACAATCATAATCATATTATGGCACAAAAGTTGATTATAAATTAAAAAGATAACCTTAGCTGTATTATTAATCTCTTTATCAAAAATTGAATGAATTATAAATAAATTAATATCATGTTTACATATTGTTTTAGGCGCACATTATGGCATTAATGAATAAGTAAAATAGTTTGAAAAATCAAATATAGAGGCGCTGTGAATGTATAATACACGACGTCTAAAACCGGAGATATATGATACCATATGTTACACTGTATGATACACTGATATGTATCATACCTACGCAACACTGCCGGCACGTAAGCTTCTAGTATATTACTAGTTGAATACTAGTTGCCGTCACCAGAACACACTGCCAGTATCCTTTCAGGGTAGCTATTCTTGACTCGATTATCCGCAAGTTATCCCGAGCGACTGGGATAACTTTTTTGTCGCAAAACATGAAAATTTTAGCTTAATTTGTATCCTTCTCAATGGTTTACATCAAACGACTTAATCATTTTCAGGCGTTTTCATGTTATCCCGTGTAGGTGGGATAATCGAGTCAAGAATAGCTACCCAGTTATATTCCAGTATATCTACCAGGGTAGCTATTCTTGACTCGATTATCCCACCTACACGGGATAACATGAAAACGCCTGGGTAGCTATTCTTGACTCGATTATCCCACCTACACGGGATAACATGAAAACGCCTGAAAATGATTTAGTCGTTTGATGTAAACCATTGAGAAGGATACAAATTAAGCTAAAATTTTCATGTTTTGCGACAAAAAAGTTATCCCAGTCGCTCGGGATAACTTGCGGATAATCGAGTCAAGAATAGCTACCCTGAACACGCCTGAAAATGATTTAGTCGTTTGATGTAAACCATCGAGAAGGATACAAATTAAGCCAAAATTTTCATGTTTTGCGACAAAAAAGTTATCCCATTCGCTCGGGATAACTTACGGATAATCGAGTCAAGAATAGCTACCCAGTATCCCTTCTGGTAAGATACTAATAAATTACTGCCAGCAAGTCATTTTACCACTTATGGTTTGCTGGATAATAACTACAATAGGAAAGTACGATAATAAGTTCGATCAAAGAAAACGATAAAAGCTAGATAAACCCTGGCAAAAAACACAAGACCGATTCAATATCTATTACACAGTGATTTGGGTGCTTTTACAATTATCTTTTATTACTAATAATTTATATAGTACGAAAGTATAAGGTCCCTGGCGGAAATGGTGAGAGCGAAGCCAGAGCAGAACAATATCGCTTTTGTCACCTGGGCGATAGCAAAACCAGAGTAAAGCCAGAGATAATAAATATCGAAAATTAATTAGACCAAACGTGAATTTTGGCTGTCTATGAATATATTTTTCAAGATGAATTGTTATTTTACCTCTTGGTAGCAAAAACATTAATTTAAACACATAAAAATAGTTGAAACAAGTAATAATAAAGTTGGCAAATTTTGACGTTTTGAGGTTGACTTGAATCGGCTAGGTACAAAAGTCCCTAGCGTAAAGCAATAGTAAATCCAGACCTTTTCCAGAGTAAATCCAGAGTTGTAAAAATGGCATTTATTTATAACAATAGTAATAATTATTAATAAACAATAATAAATTAATATATTTTATTGAATTTTAGAGATTTTTTAATTGTTTAAATTAATTTTTTGTAAAAAAAAAAAAAAAAACACATCAATCTCTGGCGATACAAAAGCCAGAGCAAAGCCAGAGCAAATCCAGAGTGAATCCAGACCAAAGCCAGAGCAAAGCCAGAGCAAATCCAGAGTTGTAAAAATGGCATTTATTTATAACAATAGTAATAATTATCAATAAACAATAATAAATTAACATGTTTTATTGAATTTTAGAGACTTTTTTATTGTTTAAATTAATTTTTTGTAAGAAAAAAAAAAAAAAACACATCAATCTCTGGCGATACAAAAGCCAGAGAAAAGCCAGAGTAAAGCCAGAGTAAAACCAGACCAAAGCCAGAGCAAAGCCAGAGCAAATCCAGAGTTGTAAAAATGGCAATAATTAATAACATTATCAATAATTATTAATAAACAATAATAAATTAACATGTTTTATTGAATTTTAGAGACTTTTTTATTGTTTAAATTAATTTTTTGTAAAAAAAAAAAAAAAAACACATCAATCTCTGGCGATACAAAAGCCAGAGAAAAGCCAGAGTAAAGCCAGAGTAAAACCAGACCAAAGCCAGAGCAAAGCCAGAGCAAATCCAGAGTTGTAAAAATGGCATTTATTTATAACAATAGTAATATTATTGATAATGTTATTAATTATTGGCATTTTTACAACTCTGGATTTGCTCTGGCTTTGGTCTGGTTTCACTCTGGCTTTACTCTGGCTTTTGTATCGCCAGAGATTGATGTGTTTTTTTTTTTTTTTCTTACAAAAAATTAATTTAAACAATAAAAAAGTCTCTAAAATTCAATAAAATATATAGCGCAGCTTACACATACATAGATACATACATTAATTGATTCGAGCAGCTGTTTACATTCAAGAAGTGTTGTCAAGATTGGTCAAGATTCGAATGTAATTAATGAATCAAAGAGTTTCTGCAATATTTACATTATTAAAAAAATTGTCAGATACTGTTGCATTCTTGGATAGAATAGTAAATATTTAAAAAATATTAATCGAGTATTTTTTAGATTTCCAAATGTAATTATAAGTTTAAATATTTTCCTTTACAAGCAAAGAAAAAAAGGTTAGGATTGCACTTAAAATAAAAAAATAATTATTCGAATTAGGAAAATACTCATTATTATATGAATTTTCAATAAATTATCTATAATGAAAATTTAAGAATGCTCCAAAATGGTTTTCGACATTTATGTATGTATGTATGTGTAAGCTGCGCATCAAAAATAAGAAATAAATATACAATGCGCTGGACGCTGAATTCGCTATGACAGTCTACTAAGCTTACGCGAGTGGCTGAATGATGTCATATGCGTTGAGATAAGAAGTTACTCCTCTTGTATTTTTAGTCTTCTTGACTCTGACCAAAAATAACCTGTCCAGTCATGAATTATATCGAATCTTAAAAGTTAGACACGAAATTTTTCAAGCGCCCTTAGTGAAAAAACAACACTGAAGTGTAAATTTTATTTTGCCTTGTGAATACGGGTGCAGCTCCCTATCCTAAAGGCTTGTGTCGAACAGCAATGGGTGCATTCCTTTAATAAAAAAATCTTTTTCGTTTTCGTTTTTTGTCCTGTAATACCAGCCAAATTTTTATAGAAAAAATTGTTTCTTGTAGTGGCAGTATTGGCACATAACATTGTTTCTTTTATTCCAATTATGGAAAGAATGACCATTGTACGTTTAGAGTTCAACGTTTATACGTGAAATAAACAAAATTTTTTAGCGAATATTTGTTATTAAAATTGATTTTCCAAGATTATCATATATAAATAGTTTAGAGAAATTTTAAGAGGATTTTATCATTTTTGTCGTTGTTTCTGTTTTTAATTTTTTGTTGGTATCACAGGGCGAAAAACAAAACGAAAAAGAATTTTTTATTAAAGGAATGCACCCTATGTATCGAATATTTTAGAGTAATTTTTTTGACAGATAATTTGGTTATGTTTTGCTCAAACAAACTTGTGCATTAATAATTCAAATTAAATAAATGTCTGCATGTGTGAGTGGTTCGAGGTCGACATCAGTGCTCAAACGGCATGTTCTCTAGTCTTCATAGGTGTGTCCACACGCAAGTTTTCGGTGCAAGTCCTTGCACCACTAGATTATTACTAAAACTTTGGTGAAAACTAGCCTTAAAAGATTAGCACAGCGAATAGGACACAGTGATAGGTAGGTATGATACTGGGATGGAGGTCTATAAGGAAGATAATCTCTCAAAGAGCAAATAGCTAAGACAATGGATGTACTCAAAAAAAATATTTCAACGAAGAATAATTGTTTAATCAATTGTCTTTTTTTAAGTCCATCTCTTTTTTTAGCTATTCGTTCACTCATGAATAATTATTTTGACAAAAAAATAAGTAGTAAACGAAAAAACATGTATTTTTGACTTCGGTGCTAAGACTAGCGCTATCAGTGGCCGATAAAGTTACTACATTGCTCCATTCCGTCATCCTCAACAGCTCCCTATCCCTATCCAAATACATTGTGTGACATCACAGATTACCCTCCTATGGAGAGTAAAACTCTATTGATACTGGATGGATCCCATTCTTGACTCAATTATCGAAATTGAGAAAAACGAAAACGAAAAAGTATTTTTCATTAAAAGAATGCACCCCCGAGGCAGTGTTGGGCTGGTATAATACCAGTATAATACCGCTCGAGTTTCATACTTTTTACTTTCTTACCACTTTAGTAATGCCATCTGTGAGAATATTCATATACCACGTCGTACACCATTTTTATACTTTTTTTTTTTTTTTTTTCTGTTCATCCAAGAAGACTAGAGACCAGGAGAATAAACTTCGGTGGAAGGGGTAGGTTTTGATGGGACAATATACGTCCCGATCAATTTGCGGCGCCACTTCTGCTTCGAACAGAAATTCGGTTTTTGGTTCGTCTTTTTTCGAGGCTCTTCGGCTTTGTTGAATGGTATTCGTGTATTTGTGTAATAAACAATAACCAGGCCAAATAAAGCTACCCAACAATATTCTTGCATTGCACTGGTGTATTAAATTTAATTGTGTAATTAAGTTAATTTGAACAAGTAATTTATTCATTTATAAATATTATTGTTAAAATTTTTTTTTAAAATACAACAAACTTTTTGTAAATATGAAGTTTTTATAATATAATCTAAAGTATGGTTTCCAAGCAATGACAGTTCACCATTTTATTGGAGTATATTTAATAAATAATAATATGCATACATATCCATATTTGGAAAAAATTATATAAAATTATATAAAATTATATTTTTAAACAATTATTGGTATGATCAAGAAAATATTCAAATTAGAAGTAATTGTCCAAGAAATTGTCTTCTTTAAAAGCATTTTCTTCCTTAGCTACCTCTAAAAAAGATATTTTATTGAACAAGTTTTAGCAATTCAAATATAAATTTAATTGCACTCATTTTCTCAGCCATTTGAATTTTAATATTTCAATAAACAAAAGGCTGTAAATTATTTAAAAAAAATATTGTCTGTACGATGTACCGGTATTATACTGTTATGTTACTGGTATGCAATACTAGTACACTGTAGAGGTATTTTACTCCTAACAAAGCCATATCAGTTACTAGTATGTTGTACCAGTTTTATACTAGTATGATAGTAGTAATAAAGTCAGCTGTCATTTTGTGGTGTTCTGTACCAGTAAAATACCAGTATATTGCTGATACGAATTTCTAGTGGTACGCGGTGGTTATCTGGGATATATTTTGTTTTTTAGGAGAAAATTGAACCAACAAGATTCTGTTTATTATGGGTAAAGTTAAGCAAGTGTCTTGTGACAAATTCTACCAACTGCTTGCCACAAATAAAGATTCTTTTCCATTGCCAAATAACTTATGGACAATGCTTGTTACATCAGGAAATACAATAATTTATGCAAGGTGTCAAAGTGATGACACTTCCTAAATCCGTTATTTACCCGGACTTGAAAGTAAAAATAACTCGTGGTGGGCAGATTATTAAATAGATAAAATGTGGTCCTCTTAAATCACCAAGTGATGTTATGGAAATAATTGATGTTCTTGAGAAAATATCAGATTTTTAAAATATGATATTTTTTTATATTTAAGTATAAGTGTTAATAAGACATTAAAAAAAATTATGCTAAACAATCAATTGTAAATAAATCAAATTTTGGAGTATAAGCAAATATCCACTAAAATGTTGATATTTGATAGGAATTGTGAATAACATACTAATTATGTACCATTTAATGAATAATCAATTTTTTTTTTTTTAAAAAAAGGTGATAATCATGTTGAATCAATTGTATAAATAATAATCCTTGGACAATTATTTAATGCTTTGATATAGATGAAACAAACTTTAAATAAATACTTTTCTATACACAAAGTATATTCTTCTTTTTAAAAGGATCTCCCTCAAACTATTTGTTTCTCTAGCATTTTGTTTAATAAAATGAGCAATAAATAATTTTTTAAAGAAACAAGTAGCTTGAAAGAGAGATGCTTTAAAAAAAAAGTAATTTCTTGTAGAATTATTGCTTATTAAAATGTTTTATTAATCAACAATAATTCTACAAGAAATTGCTTTTTTTTTTGAAGCATCTCTCCCTCAAGCTATTTTTTTCCTTAAAAAATCATTTATTGTTTATTTTATTAAACAAAATTAAAATAATATAATATAAAAATGACAGTAACATGACATAATAAACATAAAATAACAATGAAAAATTGTAAAATTTTTTGCATGTGTGTGATGACGCCAAAGCCGAACAGCCTCGAAAAATGACGAACCAAAAACCGAATTTCTGTTCGAAGCAGAAGTGGCGCCACAAGTTGATCGGGACGTATATGGTCCCACCCCCACCAGGAGAATAAACTTTAGTGGAGGGGGTAACATTTAGTGTCCTAGAATACGGTGGCTATGTAGAGTACGCCATTTTTACTCCTGAACGGCGCACTACGTAAGGCGCAATTGTTTATCCCTGTACACCTCAGCCCACCGGCCCTATACTCGAGTTGTTAATAAATAAGTAACATAACCATTAATTATAGTAAACGTCAAAATCTCATTGTGATTGTTATTTAAATTGCAATAAATTAATCCTTATTGCTGTACAAAAAATTTAACTTTGTGAGTTTTTTTTAAACGATTCTTAAAGGCAAAAGTAGTATTGTTATTAGTTATTATGGTGATGCAGATAACATATCGACAATATCAATACTCGTTCATCCAGACATGAGCATAAAAGTAATTTAAATTTTTATTTTTCATATTTTAAACAACTTTGATGGCATTGATAAAGTAGGGTCTCTTCAAGATATTTTATCTCTTAAAATGAATGATAAAACAAGAAAAGAAGAAAAAGAATTTCGTAAGAGAGCAAAGCTTGTTAATCCTTTATCCAAACTTCACAATCAACGTAAAAAATTACCACAATCACCAAAACAGAAAACAGTCTTACATCAAATAAAAAAATCATCTTTAATAAACAAAAGACGAGTACCAAGACAAACAAGTTTAAAAAGATTATGATTGATAATATGTATTGTCTGTTGTATTTTTAGTAGTTAAATAGTAAAATTATTATTTTATTGATTTTATAAGATTTACAGATAATAACAATTGATTATTAATAAAAAAAAATTAAAGTTCTTTTTTTTTATTATTTAAAAAAAAATCAAATTTTACCACTCAATATTTTAGTGTATTAGATAATTATTGTTAAATTGATATTTATTATAAAAACTAAAAAAGTAAGTTAGTATATAAATAAGATTAAGTTAGTAAAATATACAATTCATGATATATATCTGCTCACATGCAGACTTTCAAAAAATTATTATGCCATTATTATCTCCAAATTTTTGAAAGATCTTGCTACAAGACGTTTTTTTTTTCGTTTTACCCATTTTTTTTATATATCAATTATTAATTCCTAGAAAAAAAGGTTAATAAAATTAATAAAGTAAAAGGTTTATTTGGCATAGTTAAAATTCAATTCTTAAAAAATGGAGCAAAATAATACACATACTTATACCTATTATTTGTAGATAAATTTTTCAATATAGGTATATTATTATTGGTACCCTGGCAAAAACGTCAAGAGCGATTCAATAGCTATTACATAATGGTTTGGGCGCTTTTACAAGAACGAATCAATAGCTATTACAGAGCAAATTAAAATATGTATTACAGAACCCCTAATTGTAATATTAACAAATAAATAAGATAATAAAATATTTAAATGAGTTCTTTACAATTTAGACACGTTACTTTGACTTAAAATATTTTTTATTATTAATAATTTATATGATTCAAAAGTATAAGGTTATGAGGTGAGGGAGCGAGCTGTCAAACAGACACAAAACACAATATCTCAGATAGCGGTAATTTATGGAAACTTACCACTAAAATCAAAAGCAAACTAATAGCAAATCAATAGCAAATCCAGAACGTTTCAATAACAAATCAATAGCAAATCAATAGCAAAAAAAATTTATTAAAATTCATAAATAAATAATATTGTTTAATTGTTTATGTCTTTATATCATTGTTATTATCATTTTTGTTATTTTTAATAAAAAAAATTATTTATTGAGAAAAAAAAAAAAAAAAAAAATTTGTCCAACTTGCGCAGTAACAATTCCATAGCAAATCAATAGCAAATCAATAGCAAATTCAGAACGTTTCAATAACAAATCAACAGCAAATCAATAGCAAAAAAAATTATTAAAAATAACTAAAAAAATGATAATAACAATGATATAAAGACATAAACAAATAAAAAATATTATTTATTTATGAATTATAATAAATTTTGTTTTGAAAATAGTTTTTAGAAAATAGTACAGCAATAAGGATTAGTTTATTGCAATTTGAATAACAATCACAATGAGATTTTGACGTTTATTTACTGACGACTCGAGTATAGGGCCGGTGGGCTGAGGTGTACAGGGATAAAAAACTGCGCTTTACGTAGTGCGCCGTTCAGGAGTAAAAGTGGCGCACTCTACATAGCCGCCGTATGCTAGGACACTAAATGTTACCCCCTCTACTGAAGTTTATTCTCCTGGTCTCTAGTCTTCTTGGCAAGAAGACTAGAGACCAGGGTAGCTATTCTTGAATCGATTATCCGCAAGTTATCCCGAGCGACTGGGATAACTTTTTTGTCGCAAAACATGAAAATTTTGGCTTAATTTGTATCCTTCCCAATGGTTTACATCAAACGACTAAATCATTTTCAGGCGTTTTCATGTTATCCCGTGTAGGTGGGATCAAGAAGACTAGAGACCAGGAGAATCAACTCCGATGGAAGGGGTAAATATTTTTGGTCCGACATACGTCGTAAATCCAGAGTGAGCCACTTTTACTACTTAATTGCGCACTACGTAATGCGCAATTTGTTTTTTTCCCACCCCTCAACCTGTTGAGCAGTCTATCATGTTTACATCTACCGAATTTATAATAAATAAATTTTTTTTTTTCGTTATATTGCAATTCCTATTAAATGAAATAAAATATGTAAAAATAAAAAAATATTAATGCTCCAAAAAATTTCATACTCCAACTGCATCAAGCGTGTCTGATAAAATAAATATATACTTCAAGAAACCACGTATAAAAAAAATTTAGGTGCTCACAAAAAAACAAGCAATAAAAATTGTAATTTCAACGCTTTATACACCTTTCAGCAACTAATTAAATTGATTTATTTCCACTTTTTAAAATCAAGAATATTTAGAAATGTCATTTGACAATTATAAAAAAATTGGTTATATTTTAATGATAGATTTATTATAGATACTAGGTTGGGCTGAGGGGTAGGGAAATAAACAAATTGCGCATTACGTAGAGCGCAATTAAGTAGTGAAATTGGCTCACTCTGGATTTACGACGTATGTCGGACTACCCCCACTCCTGGAGTTGATTCTCCTGGTCTCTAGTCTTCTTGGGTGGGATAATCGAGTCAAGAATAGCTACCCAGGAGAATCAACTCCGATGGAAGGGGTAAATATTTTTGATCCGATTTACGTCGTTAATCCAAAGTGAGCCACTTTCACTACTTAATTTCGCACTACGTAATGCGCAATTTGTTTTTTTCCCACCCCTCAACCTGTTGAGCAGTCTATCATGTTTACATCTACCGAATTTATAATAAATAAATATTTTATTTGTTTGTTTTCGTTATATTGCAATTTCTATTAAATGAAATAAAATATGTAAAAATAAAAAAATATTAATGCTCCAAAAAATTTAATACTCCAACTGCATCAAGCGTGTCTGATAAAATAAATATATACTTCAAGAAACCACGTATAAAAAAAATTTAGGTGCTCACAAAAAACAAGCAATAAAAATTGTAATTTCAACGGTTTATACACCTTTCAGCAACTAATTAAATTGATTTATTTCCACTTTTTAAAATCAAGAATATTTAGAAATGTCATTTGACAGTTATAAAAAAATTGGTTATATTTTAATGCATGGAGGTCTGTAGACCTTCTAGATTTTAATGATAGATTTATTATAGATACTAGGTCGGGCTGAGGGGTAGGGAAATAAACAAATTGCGCATTACGTAGAGCGCAATTAAGTAGTGAAAGTGGCTCACTCTGGATTTACGACGTATGTCGGACTACCCCCACTCCTGGAGTTGATTCTCCTGGTCTCTAGTCTTCTTGGTTCTACCTGCAGCAATTATAAGTACATATGAAAATTTGGCGAAAGGTCGGAGAAAAGGATATAGGTTGGAAAAATACTGAAATAATTTTCAGGTGGAGGAAGGTTTGAAAAAGGTTGGTAGTCAGGGCATTATTATTTCGAGTCCGTAAAATTATTTTAAAAATAAAACTTATTTTACCTAAATTATTCTAAATTTTTTTATCTACATTTTCATCTAAACTATTTTTCGCTAGCTACCACTGTTCCGACGCTATTTTAAAAATAAACCCTTTTTATTTTTTTAACCCTTTGCCTTAACCCTATCAAATACGACCCTCAAATACGTACCCCTATATTTTAAAAAAAAACCTTAATGTAAACAGTCACGGACCCGAAATAATATTGCCCTGTCTATGGAGAAAGGTTGGAGAATGGTTGGAGAAAGGTTAGACAAATGGTCGCAATAATTTTCAGGTGGAGAAAGGTTGGACAAATGACGGAGATATTTGTCCGCCATTTCTCCTCCATAGGTCATTTTCGGAAAAAGGTGGACAAAAGGCGGAAAAATATTTCTACCAGAGATGGCCTAAACAATCATATGTTATTAAATGAGGAAATTTAATACAAAGAAGTGACCAAGCTGATTTTATGTTAGTTGCATTATCAGTGACGACACCTTTGACTTATTCAGAACCAACAGCAAGTATTGCTAAACTTAAAACATCACAAATGTATTTTGCAGTATGTGATACTTCTTTTGATTCAATTGTTTTATAAAATACAGGCTGTGGTGTTGTGACAACAAAATTTGTAAAATCATCACCATTAATATCAGTCCAACCATCTGACATAATTGTCAATGTATCTCCATCATTAATTTTATCTTCTATTGTGTTGTAACAACAATATTTGTAAAATCATCACCATTAATATCAGTCCAACCATCTGACATAAGATCTGACTTTTAAAAACATACATTTGTGTTCATGTCTTTGGTGTTAAATCGTTGGCACTTGTATTTGTATCAGATGTGTCAATTTGGCTAGTTGATTCATTACTTAGAAATTTTTGAATTAGACTAATCGCACCCCGATCGTGGTTTTTTCGTGGTAATGACTGGTATTTTTCGGGGTTTTTTCGTGATTTTTTCTTGGTAATGACAGGTATTATTTCGTGTTTATAGATCATGTTTTCTCGCGGTAATGACATATAATTTTCGTGGTAATAATAATAACTTTTTTGTTACCATTATAATAATAATTATTATAACCTTATTAATAAATTTTTTTGTCTATAATACAATGCAACCTGCAATTAATTTTTATAAATGTTTCCTTTACTTAAGGTCGAAACTAAAAACCAAACGTGAACCAAGTTTAGGTCCGAGAGGGCGTCTATCTACCTATACTTAAAAAAAATATATTTAGTGCCCTAACATCCCAAATCTATTCGCTATACTCATGGACAGGGTTGTTAAAATGGAGGGTTTTTGAGTTGTTTACAATTATCCATGGATAAAACGTTTAAAACAGGATAAAACGGATAAAACCCACCTGATCTCTCGTAGGCTCAAACTCATGAAGGCAGCCTCAGCAGCTGCCTATGCTTTTACACAGTAAAAATTCAGAGTTTACACTCCTTATACACCTCCATGCTCAAACTTTTCCTCTTACCGACTATACTTACACTCCTAACCTGTCAAACAATTGTTGTTTATTTAATAAACATTAATAATAACAAGTTTATAAAATTTATAAACATAATATTTATATCATTTATTTATGAACAAATTCGATGATCATATATTTAAAAAAAAAACATATTAATAACAACAAATTCATTTAGGTTCGTTTGTTTGTTTTGGTGGCAGTTCCCAATTTCGCCACTAGATGGCGACGTTTTATACAAATGGATAAAACTAAGGATGTTTTAAACATAGTTTAAAACATTATGTTTTATACATTAACAACCCTGCTCATGGAGGTCTACATGGCTACATGGGCTTGATGTCACGGGAACCAACTTAATAATATTCGAGCGAATGAACGTGCGAAACAAGAATTTCCGATCATACAAAGTTGCCGAAAAAAACGTCCCTGCAAAAGTGTTCATTTGAAAATGTAACTAGCCAAACAGAACACTGCGATTTTGAAATATTTATTAAGTTCATAGTATACGAGTTTAACATTTATAAAAAAAAAAAAAATAAAAATAAATTGGCGATAATTTTCTTATTGAATAAACATTCTTTATTTTATTCAAAATAGTTATTATTTAATTTAGTAAAATCATGTATTTTAATGACTAAAGATATATATCTTAATAAAGCAATAACTAACCAATCAATTATTTATTTTTTTTTTTTTCTTTAACAAGTGATGTATTATTGTAAATCCATTTTAAACCTTTAGAAATATATTAAAAATAATAATAATAATATAAATTAAATAAAATTAACATATAAATAATGTTTATTAATTCAACAATTAATTTATAATATAAATATAATATGGATATCTTAATTACCAAATTTGATGTACAGCTTCTTATCTATAAATTTACTATTTTTTAAACTATCAATATATAATAAAATTATACTAATAAAAAAACTGTTTGTTATATATATTCGGATCTATAATTAATATGAATATTGTATAATTAAAGAAATTGCATTTGCTATAATTTTCATTTGTTGAAGGACTTCATGAAAGTTTTGAATAATAAAAATAGCTTTGTTTCATTAATTAACTTCATTATATTTATGATATAATAGATTATAATGTAATTATTTTATAAGTTATATTTATATTAATCTTATAAATTATTGTTTAAATTATCTTCAAAAGAAGCTTTCTGTAATATCGATCGATCTTTTTCCTGTATTACCGACCTTCTTAAAAAAATTCGGATAAATCGCATTTTAGCATATTTTTTAATTTATACTGCACCACTGTTTGAAAAAAAAAAAAACTCTTCAAATTAATCAATTGACTATCCTACAATACTTTTATTAATGAGATGCATTTAAATCATTTTTGTATAATATAGGAATATGTAAATTTCATTGAGTTGCTTATAGGATTCTTATTAATCAATGATAAAACTTCACTGTTATAAAGTCATAGATCTGTTTTCAACGGTTAAAAGCTTAATCTTATTTATTGTTACTAGAAATATATTAATTCATGAAAATATAATTTGTAATCTCAGTTGTTATGTAAACTATAGGCATATTGATAAATTTTTCGCAAAATTCATTATTCTTCAGTATCATAATAATAATTCTCCAATTTTCATTAAATGTACAGGACAAGATATTAATTTTGTAAAAAACACCACATTGACTAATTATAATTTTAGTTATTACATTTAAACTAGAAATATTTTATTGACTTTATTTACTTTCATTGTAATCCGCAAGTACTTAAACTCGGTGCAAGCATTACCGAATTTTGAATATTTAATTTTTTTTGAAAAGTCACATTAATAAATATAAAAAATATCATAAAAGTATTTTCTTTAAATAGATGTTTTTTCAATAAGCCATATTATCAGAACCAGATAATTAAAAAAATAATTATATTGTAATTTATAATTTAAAGAATAATTTCATTAAACAATGTTGTATTATTACACTTATATGGTCGAATGGTAATAATTCTAAGGACTTTCTGTTTCTCTAAGTTCTACCTTGCATACAGTTTCAAGCTGGTTCCGTTGACATCAAGCCGCTACATGTAGACCTTCATGGCTATACTGTTAAATTATCGTTCGTTGTATGGAATTTCGTCTATCCATATAGACACACATGCTACCGTGTGCTTGGAAGAATATGAGACAGCACGACGAATAAGTAAGAGAGTAAACAGCAGGGTTGTCGGATAGAATTGTGATGACAGCTATGAGCCTTATAATCAAGAAAAATTTGAGCACCAAAATTTAAATATCTATTGAAATGCACTGAAGAAAAGGTTCTATATAGGCTTATTTATATTTATTTTTCTAGATATTTTCTAGTAGCTACATATTTTTCTTTGACATCAATTATCTAAAAAACAAAACTCAATTAAATTTTAAAAAAATTCATTAAAATAGATAATTATTCAGGCTTTCATTCAAGTCCAAAAAATCAAAAATATAATAACAGGAAATTATCTTTACTTTCGACTTAACAATATTGATTTTATTATATTGACAGACAGCTGACATCTTATTGTATATATGGTAATTAATGATTACAGAAAATGTCATCTCATTTGCAAGACATCATCAAATTAAATTAAATTAAAAAAAAAATATATATCTTGATAAATAATAAGTTAAAGGTTTGAACAAGTACTACTTTTTATAATACCTAATTATTATTATAATTTATAAAGAAATAAAAAAAAATGTTGTCAAGACTAAAAAACATAATAACAAAGAATCTGTGATTATCTAAAAAATTGCCATTAATTATCTAAAAAACAAAACTCAATTAAATTGTGAAAAAATTCATCAAAATAGATAATTATTCAGGCTTTCATTTAAGCCCAAAAAATCAAAAATATAATAACGGGAAATTATCTTTACTTTCAACCTCAATAATAAACAAAAAAAAAAAAAAACCCTGCAGCATTTAGGATTTGAGGTGATTCGTCAATCGTCATGGCTATTGTATGATGTTATTATTATTTTATTATTAGTGACATCTTTTATTAACAATATATCTTTTATTATCTCATTATCATTATTAGTTTCTGGATTTTATTATTCATAAATAAAATAAAAATGTACACGTACACACATTCATGATATTAATAATAAATAAAATAAGAATTTGTAAAAATGTACACACACACATACACACACATACACATACACATACACATACACATACATACATTTATCCACAATATACGCTATTTTGGAAATTTAGTAACATTTTGTATCGTGATAATGGTTACTAAAAAGTTTATATTATTACCACGAAAATTATATGTCATTACCGCAAGAAAACATCATCTATAAACACGAAATAATATTTGTCATTACCACGAAAAATCCACGGAAAAACAACAGTCATTACCACGAAAAAACCATGACCGGTAATTAATTCAAAATTTTTTGACACTTTCTGGACATTCATTACATTTAAAAAGCAAGTGATTAAGCATTTGTTGTGCATATTCTTGGCTACAAAACTTGCACCGTCCTTTCTTGTATTTACTGGAATTGCCATTTTCTGTACAAGTTACTTGAACAAAATATCTCCAAATTACTGACTCAGACCTTCCCATGACGTTTTTTTAACCTCAAATTACTGAAAAATAAATTAGTTTCACTATGAACATTTGTTATATTTTATTTATGTCAGTTTAAATATAAAAATACATAAGAAAATAAACATTGTTATTTTCTTGCCTTGATAACAATAATGATAACCTCTGAACTTGAATTCCAGAACATTCCAAAACTTTCTTTCAGTTTTTGAGAAAATATTTTCCAAAATTAATTAAAATAACAATAATCAATATTTTACCATATATAATTACTATAATTCGAATCTCATTAATTTTTATCAATTAGTCACAAAATAAATAAATAAAATAATTGTCAGTTATAGAAAGAAGTAAAATATTATTAACAAACATGAGACGCGCAGTATGAAACGGCGCAAGTTTGTGGCTCTGCCTTTTGGTGGTTAAAAAAAAATTTTTTTTTTACCACCAAAGTTTAAGTTCTTTTTTTATTGAAGATAAAATTAAATAAGATTAGTATATTTTGCCCGCAAATATACTAATTTTTCAGATACTTGTCTTCCTAATTCAAAATATTTAACATTTAAATAAAAATCGATGATGTACTTAATCAATTGAGTGCGATGATTATCAAATAATTCTTGATTCAAAACATGTTTATTCATAATTTCATGTAAAACCACTATCTTTTAGGTGTAATATGTCTCAGAATATTACACTTGATTAATTTTTTTTTCAGTGTAAGACTAATAGTATTCTTAAAGTTTAATATTTTTTTAGTTCTCATACTTGATTATTTGATTTTTTTTATGTGTAAGCATCACTTATTATACTTGGCTATTTTTTTTTTCAGAGTAAGGCTACTATTTTTAGAGTGAAATATATTTAAATTATTTTACTTGATTATTTTATTTTTTTCGAGTGAACAACCAGTACGCATTTGTATGCATTTACTATGTGGCTATTATTATAATATTATTTATTTTAATGGAAAACTAGGTGTAGTAAGTTAAGGAATCGTCTTCAATCTTTTTTTATGTTTAATTTGACGAAGAATCATACTTTACCATCATTGATAACTCCATTTGTCTAGATATCAAATCATTTTGTTTCAAATGTTTTTCTAAAGGTACATGATTTTCATTCAAGTCTGAAATATATTTTAAAATAACACAAGTACATTCGATTTTCTTTTTAACAACACTTACTATCATCGATAATGCATTCGTCTTGTGTGTCATTATTTCTGGGCTCTGGTGTACTAGGGTGAAACCGTCAGAAGAAGATCACGATGATCAATCAGCGCATGCGCGAGAATATAACGATACATTGAAAATCTGTATATGTATGTGGCTGATTGAAAAATTCAATAAGAAAGTAGAAACACAGGCATGCAAATTTGATATGTATTGATATGTATACCTGAATTCTGGCGCATGCGCTGATCGATCATCGTGATCTTCTTCTGACGGTTTCACTCTACCTAAATTAGAGTGGGTATAAGCCGAGTGATGCCAGTAGGGTATTCGATTTTTGATTGGTCTGCCATTACCTGCTTTTTGTATGGAGTAAGGAGAAGAGGGACTTTTAAACAGTTTAAAAGGACCATAATTTTTTTAACAATTTAGTTTTATTCATATTAATATAATTTAATTTTATTCATATTAAAATTAAATTTATGAAAATATATTGAAATTTAACCAATATAATTATACCTGTATATTCTAATAATATATATAACCACAATATTAATAATGTATATACATATATATATTCAATGAGCATAAGCATATTTATAATTATTAAATTTATGTATTATTCTAATTTAATATAGATACAAATATAGATAGTTGAAAAGGCAAAACACTAGAGATGAATAGACAAATAATAGTTTTATTTTTATTAATTGATTTTAATGTTGTCAATTCCAACCATTTTACATAATCAAAAAAAAAATTTTATGTTGGTATTAAATACTCAAAATTTTTATATGTATAATTTAAAGTTGTGTAATTATATCTAATATATAAAAATCTCGTGTCCTGGTGTTTGTCATCGAACTCCTCCAAAACCGCTTGACCGATTCCCTTGAAATTTTCCATGGATTTTCCTAAGGACTGAGAATCGAATATAAACTATATTTCAACCCTCTAATTTATAAGGGTGGTTCACCCTTAAGGGAAAAAATGGAAACCCTACTATACACCATCTATACTGTATTCATAAATACATACGATGGTCAGTAATGCAGTTTTCATCCAAATAGTTATACGAATAATATATACATATAATACTTGCATCTAATTCGCCTAAGGTTGATCAAATCAAAATAAACTATTATATGGATTCTATTGGATTTTTTTGGAGAATATTGGAGTGAAGTTAATTTTCTTTGGGAGTTGATGGTTTAATTAATATTAACTAATTAAGATTTAGGGGCGCAGGCAGTCTGGATTTTTTTAATTTTCAACTTTTTCAAATTATTTTTTTTTGAATAGATAGATAATTCTTTGGAGAATTATAAAATGCAAAAAAATTTCATTGGGAGTTCTTCAATTAATTATTAAAAATTATTATAATTTTTAAATTGTTGATATACGCTGATCAATCATTTCGGTCAATTGCGCATTCCTCTACTTCTAAACCCTAGCATGGATGTGTAAAAATGTGTTTATAATCAAATATGTAAATATTTTTCCTGATTTTAAAGACTAAATTATATAACAAAAAATATAGTTTCGAATACTTTTTTCAATTTAAATTATAGGTAAATACGTTTTTTTAAGAGTAATTATAAAAATAAAGCTGTTACACATATACACGTCTACACATACATGCTAGGGTTAGGAAGTATAAGAATGCGCAATCGACCGAAATGATTGATCAGCGCATAGCAACAATTAAGAAATTATAATATTTTTTAATAATTAATTGAAGAACTTTCAATGAAATTTTTTTGCATTTTATAATTTTATAATTCTTCCAAGAATTATCTATCAATTAAAAAAAAAATAACTTGAAAAAGTTGAAAATTAACAAAATCCAGGCTGCCTGAATCTTAATTTATAAATATTAATTAAACCATCAACTCCCAAAGAAAATTAACTTCACGCCAAAAATCTCCAAAAAAACTCCAATAGAATCTATATAATAGTTTATTCTGATTCCATGCGTATTTTTATACGTATAAATATTTATATAATATACATATTCGCTCAAATCATATGTTGACTGTATATATACATGTATATTTTTTTTACATTTAGTGCAGATATTTCAGTATAATAATGATGTGAATATTTATTTTTCTTTGTAAATATTAATTATTCAATTTTGTCAAATTGAAAAGTTGATAAAATGAAATAAGTTAAGTCAAGCGCTACGTCAAACCTATAGTGTTTTGTAGGAATATTTTATATCGTAATAAAACGACTTCAAATTTTTAAAATTGTGTTTTGGAAGAATTTGTATGATGAATTATTATTACTTTTTTTTTAAATACGATTTGAGAATAATTATAATTCAAAATTATTTACATCTTAAGTTTTGTCGTTCATTTACAAAGTAATTCAAACAGAGCCAGAAAATTTAAAATTAAATATCACTATTTCTTCAATAAAAAAATTAGTATATGACCGAGAAATTGGTCATAATAATTCAAATAAGGCCCACATACAGAAAAAAATTCATGACCATTTTCACCCACATTTCGTTGAATAAAAAAAAATGATAAGCCCAAAAGACCAAAAAAAAATATATTAAACTGTATAAAGGGAGTATCTCCACGCAAATAGAAATAAAAAGTTTAGGTCACAGCACTGTAAGAATTAAAACAAAAAGTCTATGTTGGAGCCTGAAATTTTCGGAGCCAATTCGCGTGAGGCTAGTAGCTGTCATAGCGAATTTAGCGTACAGCGTGGTTCAGCGCATTGTTTATTTATTTCTTATTTTAAATGCGCAGCTTACACATACATACATATATTAATTGGTTTTCGACATTCATCATATATGAAACATCAAGAAATATAAAAAATTACCTCTTACCACCACTAGAGTATTTTTAATTTATCATAGTGACTTATTAAAAATTATTTTTGAACTTATACTAGCATTGTAATTTTAATAATAATAATGTATGTGTAAGCTGCGCATTAAAAATAAGAAATAATTATACAATGCGCTGAACAACGCTGTACGCTAAATTCGCTATGACAGCTACTAGCCTCACGCGAATCGGCTGAATGATATTATATGCATTGAGATAGGAAGTTACTCCTCCTGTACTTCTAGTCTTCTTGTGTACAAATTTCAGCCAACCACGGCTAAAGTGTATACCAATAAAAATACGGAATATATATCTGCATGTGTGTGATCTGTATATGGGGCATTCCACGTCACTTTGGACAGTCTCAACCGTGACCCGCTTAGATTTTGGTCCTAATTTTTTTTTGGTCAAAAATAGACCAACAACAACCCCTGAATTTTTTCAGATTTTTTGGACCATTTTTCATCCCCTAAAAAAAATTAAAACAACCACTGATACAAGAGTAAACTCCAACTTGGACATGATTTAAAATTCTGATTTTTTAACAGTAAATTCTGTGGCCCGAAATAGGAATTGTGTATAAATTTCAGAGTGGGATTCCGATTACAACCTTGTTAACTTTTAATCGGTTTTTTTCTATTTTTGAAAATTTTCAAAAAGATTCGTTTTTTTTTGACGTATAGTGACGTATATATTTTTGATAAATATATAAAATTTTTATTTGATTCTTATAGTTTTCTTTACGTAGAAAACGATGGTATTTGTAAAAATTTTCTATCTCTTATAACTTTCAAGATATAAACGGTTATTGGCCAAAAATTTCGATTTTTTTTCAATTATTTCGACAATTTTTTCTGAAAATATATAAAACATCAAGAAATATAAAAAATTACCTCTTACCACCACTAGAGTATTTTTAATTTATCATAGTGACTTATTAAAAATTATTTCTGAACTTATACTAGCATTGTAATTTTAATAATAATAATACTAATAATAATAATACAGGTTATTAATTATTGATTTTCAATATTATTTGTATTTATTTTTTATATTTCTTGATGTTTTATTTATTTTCAGAAAAATTTTTCGAAATAATTGAGAAAAAATCGAAATTTTTGGCCAATAACCGTTTATATCTTGAAAGTTATAAGAGATAGAAAATTTTTACAAATACCATCATTTTCTACGTAAAAAAAACTATAAGAATCAAATGAAAATTTCATTTACTTATCAAAAATATATACGTCACTATCCGTCAAAAAAACCGAATCTTTTTGAAAATTTTCAAAAATAGAAAAAAACCGATTAAAAGTTAACAAGGGGTGTGTTCATAATCACGGATTATTTCTACATTTGATGAATTCCCCGAATAAAATCCCTTGAGCGTTCAGAAAAACTCGATATGTGTAAAATATATTCCCCAGCGCGTTCAGAATCGCGCGTTAAATCTCCCCAAACAATATGGCCGCATAATAAATAAAATATAATAACGTGAATTATTTAATAAATAAAAACAAATGCTGATTGTTGCTGATATCAAATTATTTGTTGTACTTCAAATGGACAATTACACTAATATATATATACATATAGGCATATATATATATTAGTTATTGAAAACAGTAAATATTGGTGTGATTATTGTTGTTTGTGTTGTTACTGTTGCTGTTGATTTTTCTGAACGCGCTGGGGAATATATTTTACACATATCGAGTTTTTCTGAACGCTGAGGGGATTTATTCGGGGAATTCATCAAATGTAGAAATAATCCGTGATTATGAACACACCCAAGGTTGTAATCGGAATCCCACTCTGAAATTTATACACAATTCCTATTTCGGGCCACAGAATTTACTGTTAAAAAATCAGAATTTTAAATCATGTCCAAGTTGGAGTTTACTCTTGTATCAGTGGTTGTTTTAATTTTTTTTAGGGGATGAAAAATGGTCCAAAAAATCTGAAAAAATTCAGGGGTTGTTGTTGGTCTATTTTTGACCAAAAAAAAATTAGGACCAAAATCTAAGCGGGTCAGGGTTGAGACTGTCCGAAATGACGTGGAATGCCCCATATACAAGTATAGAGCGGCGTGCGACGCATCAATTTAGGATCCTCATTTTATCTCGATGAACAAGAAAAAAAATTGAAAGTATAATTCTGAGAAGTCGAGGGAAAAGATCTTAGCATTTTAGTTATTTCACCCCATATTTAAAATTTATAAAAGATATATTTTAATATTTGGTAGCTAAGAGAATAAATGTTCATCGTTTAATTATTTGGAGACTTTTACACGTTTAATTTCTTATCCCGCTATTCCCTACTTTCGTTAAATGCAATTATTCCGTGGCTGGCATATATGTATATATATGGCAAAACAACGTTTGCCGGGTCAGCTAGTATATATATATATACAATTGTAATTTTCCAGTGAATTTACTTGAAGGAAGAGGTTTTTTCTTGTCTTGTGCCTTTTGTTTTACTCTTCAAATATCTCATATTTTTATCCAACAATAATGCAAGTTCTGGAGGTGGTAAATTAATATGTAATAACAAACTAAATTTTACTACACGGCTCATACTTTAAGGAATTATATTTATAAAATTAATCATATAAATAAGTACTTACTGTAATTTATTACCAAGAAGACTAGATATACAGGAGGAGTAACTCCCTATCTCAACGCATATAATATCATTCAGCCAATTTGCGTGAGGCTAGTAGCTGTCATAGCGAATTTAGCGTACAGCGTGGTTCAGCGCATTGTATATTTATTTCTTATTTTTAATGCGCAGCTTACACATACATACATACATTAATTGATTTTCGACATTAATGTATATATGTATGTGTAAGCTGCACATTAAAAATAAGAAATAAATATACAATGCGCTGAACCATGCTGTACACTAAATTCGCTTTGACAACTACTAGCCTCACGCGAAGTGGCTGACATATTCGAGGCGAGTTACTCCTCCTGTATTTCTAGACTTCTTGTTTATTACTTTAAAAAAAAAAATAAAATTGTTTGTTTGTACTGCTGTTTTATTTTTTTTTCTTTGTGTCACTCTGTTTATGTTTGTTGATGACATCAACAAACATCAATAATAATCATAATCAGATGCCATGTTTTATACAGAGGTCTCTGAATGTTTCCGTAAAATGCACGTCACCTCCGGGCTGTTTTTTGCTATTGGCACCACTCTCGTTATACCCACTCTAACCTAAATAAAAAGTTATAATTTGTTACTATGTATATCACTTAATGGTGTGTAATTAGATATTTAAATTTTTTAACATAACAACTTATAAAGCACTATCTATTAAAAAATTCTCAACTGTACGTATATTATCACTAAAATTTGGTAATGACACAGGTACCAATTTATATTAGCTATTAATAAATCGATTATTGTTGCTTATTAAATCGTTAAGTGGCCCTAGCAAAAATGACGACAGTCGGTTTGTGAACTCATCTCATACAAAAACGACACACAACCAACACACGAAAATAAGAATTTTCAAGTCACACAAAAAGATCGTAAATAGAATTTAAAAAATTGAATATTATGTCTAGAAATTTCTAAATATTAATTTCATAAATTTAGACACATTAGAATTTTTTTCTAATAATCTTATTTATTGAAAAACTCAATTATGTTCCAATATTGAAAGTAGAGTTATGTTGTCAGAATTATTTTTACACGACTGTAAGAATTTACAATCCGACACACGTACGACAGTATATTTTTTTTCGTTTTTTTTAGTATTATAAAGTATTTTTTTAAATAAAATTTTTTTTTTTATATTCAATATACAATATACAATACTTTAGTAATTTTAGAGACGCCAATGTTTTTTTTTTTAATTAATTTTAGTATTTAGAAATTTGGCGTGCCTAAAATTATTGAAATTATCATATATTGAAAATAATATTATAATTACATTTAATATTATGAATAAATTTTTTTTTTCAATATTGAAAAATACAAAAAACAACTATACTGTCGTACGTGTGTCGGAATTGTGTGAGAATTGCAAATTCTCAGAGTAGTGTACAAATAATTCTGACAGATTCTGACAAAATAACCCTAATTTCAATATTGGAACATAATTGAGTTGTTTTAATAAATAAAAAAATTTTAAAAAAATTCTAATGTGTCTAAATTTATAAGATTAATATCTAGAAATTTTTAGACATAATATTTTATTTTTTCAATGCCATTTACTATTTGTTTTTATGATCTGAAAATTCTTATATTCGTGTGTCGGTTGCGTGTCGTTTTTGTATGAGATCAGTCATAGAGATCTATAAGGAGGATAATCTTTAGACTAAAAAAAAAAACAAATTTATTTATTCCTGTTAAAAATTTTTTTTTTGATTACATCCATTTTTTTATCTATATTTGCACTTTATTTTTTAAATAAATGAAAGCATGTCAATAATTCCTGAATAAACAAATAGCTATTTGGTTATTAAAAAATAATTTACAGTCATTTATTTATTTAAAAATTAATATTGTCTATGGATGCATCTAATTAATAAATGCCTAAAAAATTATCTTTAAATGAACAATTAGCTATACGGAATGAGATTAACTCAAAAAAACACAATTTATTAAACAATTATGCCTGTTAAAAATATTTTTTTAAGTACATTGATTTTCTGAGGTATTTCCTTTTTCGTTTTCAAATAAATAGAAGCATGTTAATAATTGTTGAATAAACAAATAGCCTCGGAATGAGATTTACTCAGAAAAAGACAATTTATTAAACAACTTTTGCTGGATAAAATATCTTTTATGCTGCACCTATTTTCTTAGATAATTTTTTTTTAAATGTACATTAAATGACAGCATGTAAATTATTCTCAAATAGACTAATAGCTAAAAAATGAGATGGACCCAAAAAAAAGATAATTTATTAAATAATTATTGCTGAGTGAAATATTTTTTTGAGTACATCTATAGGCCCTTGTCGACTAGCATAGTTTTTCAACAAAGTTCTATGCCATAGCTCTTTGGTCACTATATATCACCAAAAACTCACTAAAAAATGGTCGCTGAGGACTATGCTGGAAAAATGCTGCGTGCAGCATTTTGAGCATAGTTCTGCTAACTTCACACTCGTTTTTTTAGATGCAGCCAACTTTGAAAAAAAAAAAAAAAAGGGGCATTTATAGCTTCTTTGTTGTTCTTTGTTTACAGTTGTTTACAGTCTACATTAATTGATTGATTGACTGTCAGAATATCGTATTGTCATTTGTCAACAAGAGTAAACAAATAAAAAAGGTTATGCGTTTAATTATTTTTTGTTGTGATTTTACGAATGTTGGTAGAGCTGGAATCATTTCAATAAACGATTATAACGCCGCCCTATAGCCGTCATGGCTGAACTATTTCTACCCAAGCGCTATGCCATAGAACTTTTTAGAAAAACTATGCTAGTCGACAAGGGCCTTATTTTCTTAAGCATATTCGTTTTTTATTTTTTAAATATATAATTGCACCCTATTTTTTCTTTTTAATATTTTACCCAGCAATAAGTATTTAATAAATTATTTTTTTTTTGAAGTGAAACTTCTTTACGGAGGGTAGCAAAAAAATTAGAGGCCCCACTAGCGTTACGCTGACCGTCACATGGCCTGTCGCGCAGTTGAAGAGGGGAGAATTATATACAGAGAGAAGAGTAGCCGGCAAGCATATAACATGTAGTATAGCGTACAAACTCGGAGCGTCAGCTACTATGTGTGTATGCGTGTGCGCCTTTTTTTTTTTATTTAAATATTATTAAACAGTTCAACCGATATATAATCTAACAAAAAACAAAAAACAAGTATTTTGTACAAAAAAAGAGTCAAGTACTCGAAATTGTAGTCAATTTGTAATGTAACTTGTTTTGGCATTAATTAATCTAAAATGTTAAAAAAAAAAAATTATACTTGACCCTGCGTAGTTTTTCCTAAATTAAAAATAAAATTTTAAGCCAACATTATTCAATCTTATGTTTAGCAGGGTCAAGTATAATTTTTTTTTTTTATTATTTTTTTTTTTTTTAACATTTTAGATTAATTAATGGCAAAACAAATTACATTACAAATTGACTACAACTTCGAATACTTGATGCTTTTTTTTGTACAAAATACTTGTTTTTTGTTTTTTGTTAGATATCACATCTTTTTGTAAAGTTTTTTTTGTAACATACACAATTTATATATCATCAAGTTTAATTTTTATTTATAATTATTTTACCGGTGTATCATTTGATGTTTATTATTTTTAATATACAATATTGCAATATTTATCATATATTCATATGTCAACTCTGCAGTGCAGCCAACAAAAATGAGCAAGTGAGAAAAAAAAAAAAAATTTTATAATCTTATACCGTACTACCAACTTAACAAAATCAGAAATCTGGTTTTTCAGCCAAAAAATCGCAACCGTTAATTTGATTGTTCAATAAAAAAAAAAATAAGCCACTAAAAAATCTGATTTTTTTTTTAAAAAAAAGCTTGACATCGATTTATGGGATCATTACAAAGCCTCATTTTTTTAATTAAATCCATCATATTTTAATTAAATTTAAAAAATTGGAGACGGAAGGGGGCAAAATATTTGATGTATAATAAGGCACGGTAGTTACTCTTACATACACATTTCCTTTCTCATACTTGACTCGTGGCACTACCGTGCCTCTTGATTCATGATATTTTTAAACAATTTACATATATAATATTTAAATATGAATTAAATTTATTAAATAAAATTCAATATTTACAATGTTAAATTATGTATAATTATCTAACTATATACATATATATAGAGTCTTAAAATATTAAAAATTATATTTATATAAATAACAAATTACGATTAGGCATGGGTAGAGTCAAAAACTTACATTAGTTACTTTAGTTATCATAAACCAATAATTTCTGTTATTCCATTAGAGTCAGAAGATCCATTGATTGAAGGAATAGAAATGTAAAATAGTTAATGTATTAATTTTCTAATAATTGAAATAAATATCGTATAAATGAAATCGTTTATGAAAAATAATTTTATATCTTCCATTTCATTCGTACGCCCATCTTTTTTAATACATACATACATACATACATACATACATACATACATACATACATACATACATACATACATACATACGTACATACATACATACAGCGCGTGACGCTCATCATGGGGCACTAGCTCGAGATATTCAGTGACATGCAACTACTCCGAAAGAAGTTTCACTTCCCCGCGCGTACTCGCAACACGCTAATTTTTTGGTTCCATCTTATTCTTCAGCTATTTGTCTATTTAAAAATGATTTACATACTTTTATTTATTCAAAATTTAGAAAAAAAATATTCAAGAAAATAGATGCAGCAAAAAAGATATATTATCCAGCAGAAATTGTTTAATAAATTGTCGTTTTTTGAGTCCATCTTTTTTTTTAACTATTTGTTTACTCAAAAAAAATTATATGGGTGCGTTCTGTGGCCTTCTATTCCATATGACTTCAAAATGGCAGAGCTTGGAAATTTTTTGATATTTTGTTGTTGTAGACTTGATTTTTTTTTGTTTACAATCTCATATACATCTGTGAAATTTGACAATAGCAAATTTATGTAATTGATTCAAAATAATCATTAGAAAATTTTGTCTCTTTGTACTATCCATTTAATCAATTCAAAAAAATTTTTTTTTTTATTAAATAAAAATGTTTGAATACATGATATTATTTTAACATATTATTTCAATCTCGTTTTTAATGTCAACTTGCTTAGGAAATAATATTATAATTTAACGTAGTATTATTTGACTTTTTCCTGTTATGATTGAACTATTACAGTTTTGATTAATAAAACAATTAGTAATTATTTAAAAAAATAAAAACTTTGTACTCAAGGTAAAACAACACTCGTCGTTGACTTTACATCTAGGAAAATATTGTAATCAAATTTTAGGCTAATTAAAGTCTTGTTACTACAACAGTTTTGGTCAACGAAAAAGTTTCAGCAATCAATGGAAAGAAACAAAATCGAAAAAAAAACTAATTTAATGTAGAAAATCTCGTATTATCATTTTGCCATAACAGTACAGTAAATGGAATATCTCTTGAAGTATTAGCTACCTCTAACAGAAGATAGAAGATAATGCTTCTTGAGACATTTTTTATAGTACTTTTAAACATTCGACAATATTAATAGTTTGAATAATGATTAAAATAAATAAATAAACAACTCCATATAACATATATCCATGGAGGGGTATAAAGAGTGTAAACTGTGGCTTTTTGCTGAAGCAGAAATTTCGGAGCAAATGGTGGCGCTGGCGTCAGCGCTGCACGAAAGAATGCACGTGTATCATTTTGTTTACTTTGGTT
>WSYQ01000775.1:0-17493 GCA_011426435.1 Lysiphlebus fabarum
TTTTTTTTTCTGGCTACACGTCTATGAGCATTCAAACCATCATCATTTTTAACGATAACATGCAATATTTCTGATAGTAAAAAAGAGACAAAAACTAAAAAAGTAAATAAAAAAAGGAAAAACCGCCAAGTTTTTTAGGTTAGATATCACACTTATTCGTTTTCGTTATGTCTCTTGGGATCATCACGCTCCATTACTTCAGACATTTCCCGATGGGGATGAATATTATGAAGACAAAAGATTCTCATGTTAGTATAAAATATTGAGAAACAGTACAGCTCGTACCACATAGCGTGAACAACAGATAAATATTTTGGCATGTATGGATAAACTATGACATCAAAATAAAGTAATCCCTAACATAAAAAATAAATAAATATAAATAATATTTAAAATAAAACAAAAAAAAAAATATATAGAGATTTTCCCGAGTGGAAATCTAGTCAGACTTGACGGATTTGACTTCCGACACTGATCAAGACTTGATCAAGTTATCTTATTACACGAAACTTGATCAAATCTTGACCAGGATTTGATCAAGTACTCCTAACACATCGTGAGTAAGAGCAACTTGATCAAGATTTGATCAAGTATCGTGATTACATCTTGAATACGTGTTACCACATCAAATCTTGATCAGAAAATGATCAAGTAAAATTATTTGAACCAAATAATTTTTTCTTACGTTTTTCTCATCAAGATTTGATCAAGTATCGTGATCACATCTTGACTACGTGTTACCACATCAAATCTTGATCAAAAAATGATCAAGTAAAATTATTTGAATCAAATAATTTTTTTTTACGTTTTTTCTCATCAAGATTTGATCAAGTATCGTGATCACATCTTGACTACGTGTTACCACATCAAATCTTGATCAGAAAATGATCAAGTAAAATTATTTGAATCAAATAATTTTTTTCTACGTTCTTTCTCGTCAAGATTTGATCAAGTATCGTGATCACATCTTGACTACGTGTTACCACATCAAATCTTGATCAGAAAATGATCAAGTAAAATTATTTGAATCAAATAATTTTTTTCTACGTTCTTTCTCGTCAAGATTTGATCAAGTATCGTGATCACATCTTGACTACGTGTTACCACATCAAATCTTGATCAAAAAATGATCAAGTAAAATTATTTGAATCAAATAATTTTTTTCTACGTTTTTTCTCATCAAGATTTGATCAAGTATCGTGATCACATCTTAACTACGTGTTACCACATCAAATCTTGACCAGAAAATGATCAAGTAAAATTATTTGAAATAAATAATTTTTTTCTACGTTTTTTCTCATCAAGATTTGATCAAGTATCGTGATCACATCTTGACTACGTGTTACCACATCAAATCTTGATCATTTTCTGATCAAGATGTGATCACGATACTTGATGTAGAAAATTAAATTTAAGATATTTTTGGTTTAGTTTTCACATATATAATATCAATGTTTTTCATTTCTCTATAATATTTCGTTTATTAAATAAATAATTCCAAAAAATATTTATAATGTTTTCATTACTTAAACTTAATAAATAATTGCATATTAATTAATAAAAATAGTAATATTGCTCAGCCAGAAAATCAAAATTAAATTTAAAAATAATTTTTGTTTATAATTTTTACATATATAATAATAATATTTTTCATTCGCTAGTAATGTCTCGTTTATTAATTAATTAATTTCAAGCTAAATCCTTATATTTTTATTACTTAACCCTGATTAAAAAATTTGAAACCAATAATTTTATTAATAATATATTTATAGAGTATACGTACAAATATTTTAATTAATTTAAAAAAAATATTACTCCAACAAAAAATGAAGGAAATTAAAATTAAAGTTAAAATATTGTTCTATCCTTATATTGAGACTCTATACGTAAAATATAAGGATAAAAAAATTACATTTTACATCGATGACCCGGTGGTCGAGCGGGCTAAAGCGTTAGTTTATAAGATTAGGTAGTTTTCAATCGTCGGTTCGAATCCCGGTAGTTGCGCGCAGTTTTGTATAAAAATGTATTCCTTGTCTCCTTCCCCTACCTCTCTCTCTCTCTCTCTATCAGAAATAACAGCTCAATAAATTAATAAAAAAAAAAAAATACAAATAATTTTTTTTTTCGTTTTTTGATCAAATTTTGATAATGTTTCTTGATCAATTCTTGATCAAGTTGCCTGGTCAAAATTTGACTAAGAGCGTAACGCAAAAACTGGTCAAGATTTGATCAAGTTGTCTGATCAAAATATGATCAGCCAACTTGATCACGAATTGACCAAGAGCGTAACGCAAAAACTGGTCAAGATTTGATCAGACAGCTTGATCAAATCTTGACCAGACAACTTGATCAAATCTTGACCAGTTTTTGCGTTACGTTTTGGTCAATTCTTGATCAAGTTGGCTGATCAAAACTTGACGTGTATTCAAGTTACTTGATCAAGTTTTGATCAAACCTTGAACTCAATTTCCACTCGGGTTACTTGACCATAATAAAAACTAGCAGATGTATAAGTATGACTTTCTCAACAAAAAAAAGCACAAAATTATATAAAATAAAATTTAAAAAAAAAATTACAACATACAATTATATAATCGGACTTAAAATTTTTTAGCTACTTAATTTTATACAATTTTATTTTTTAATTTTTTGGTAAAGCTCAGTGAAGTAAAACAATGTCACTGTTATTATTATTAATCGGATTATTAATTAATTTTCAAAATAGACAAAACAAAAAAAAAAAAAATTTATATTCAAATAATTTTAATTAATATAAATATAGTTTAATATAAAATTCAATCAACACAAAAAGAGAGTCAATGCGATTATAAAAAGCACAGTTGAATTTATTCACTAAAAATTTTGTAATTATTAATTAATTTTTTGTCATTGAGTATTATTAAATGAATGATTAAAATGATCAAGTATAATAATTGATAATTTTTTATCCAAAAAAAAAATATTATCAAACTTTGAGAGGAAAAAAAAAAAAGAATTATAATTTTTTTTTTACATTAAAGTTTTACGATTTGTAAAAACTTTATGATGTAATATATTCAAAAAAAAATTTATCGGTGTTGAGTATAGATTGAAATGATGTTTTTTAAATTTTTCTTATGATTGTATTTCTTTGAAACAATAATATATATTTTTTTTTTATTTTTTGTTATTCAAATTTTTATTTGACAATGAAATACATTTTGAATTTAAATCATATATTTAAAGTTTCATGCAATTAATGTTCATGGTAGTCATCAAAATATCATTTATAAAATTTTTATTTAATATTTTTATATGTCTGTCGTGTATGAAGATAGTAGTGTATCATTTATACAATCTTTAGACACGCCTACATCATAAATTATATGTCACATAGTGGTATCTTTAAACGAGTATTTAATAAAGCTACCATAAGGAATGTCGCACAACTTGTTAGAAATTCTTGACTTTATATACACAAAATTTTCTTGTTTTTTTTTTTTTTTTTTATTATAAAACAGACATGATAGAATGATAATTTAAATACATATAAAAATAATTAAAATTCGTTAAATTTAACGTTGAAAAAAAAAATGAAAAAATAATTTCAAAAAAATAACTAATATATAAACCAAAAGTCAGACTATTGCAAAGTCATTTGGAAATTATAAAAAAATAGATAAAAATTAGAAATAATTGAAATAAACACTTGAAACTTACAGGACAATTATTTTAGGATGTTTTTTAAATATTAAAAGCATAAAATCATAAATAGATTGCTTAGAAATATTTTTTTCTATAAACGAAATGATCATGCAAAAGTCAGACTTTCGCATGGTCATTTCGAAATCGTAAAAAACCATATAAAAAAAATATTAATAATTGAAATTAATGCTTGAAACTCTCAGAACAATTATTTTAGGATGCTTCTCAAATATTAAAAGAATTTATAATTAAAATACTTTCACAATAAACGAAATAAATACAACTAAAAATTACAAATTACTCTCCTGATGACAAATTATTCGTCAGAAATTATTCGTATTCAAATTGAATAATATTTACTAATAATAATAAAAAATTGTAGTTTATTATTTAAATAAACTTAAAATTATTATTTTTTCTATAATAATTTTTTTTTTTATATAACTCTCTATAGTCGTTACATGTTTTTGTTTGAATCGTGATAACAACGTACCTACGTTGAAGATTTTGAAGAGAGCTTTTCTTGAAGGTCTCAAGGACTTTACATCCAAGATATACCACGAAATTCATTCAACCTCATACTTCTCTTATGAACTTTCAAGTGTAATACTCTTGTAAAAAACTTAAAAAGAATGAAAAAAAAATATATATATATAAAGAATTATAACAAATGTACAATATCTCAAAATTCACTTGAAAATACAAGGTAACTCATGATAATTTCTAAAACAGGTTTATTATAGTAAATGTATATTCAGCTTATTAATATTTTCTGAGTGTACTAAAAAGGGTTTATTTAATAGACTAGTCACGTTAACAGAAAACTAGTTGAATACTATTTAAGTTTGCTGAGATGTTCAAGTGTATAATGTAAAAACAATGAAACTATAATTAATATTTTACAAAATTTAATTATAATTTTATATGAAAATTTATATATGACTATTTTAAAAGAGCAAAAAATTGTCATTATTAATTTATTTTTATTTTAATTAATTTTTTTTTTATTAAATCAAATTAAAGGGTTAAAAATTACTCAAATAAAAAAATTTTCAAGCATTTATTTTAAGGGATAAAATGCCAATTGAATTGTCATTTTTAATTTTTATAAAAACTAATTTTATTATTGATAAAAAATTTTCTTTTATCAATACAATTATTTTTTGTATTATTAAAATTAATTTTGTTATTAATTTTAAGAGTTAAAAATTATGTAGAAAAAAAATTGTAGGCCACTAGTATTTTTATTATAATTAAACAGCTCTTGTTTTTAGTCAAAATAAAAATACAATTTTGCTGTTACAGCATTATATACGTTATATACTAGTTTATCTTGAATCTTTGGCTTTTAAGAATTCGAAATGATCTCAATCTAAAACTAGAAATTGTCTTTTCGGCTATTTTTTTTTCCCTTTTTTTTTGAGGTACTTTCAACGTGGTACTTCATTCAAGCAATTCAACCTTTCGAATTCTCGTTATTATCATTTTTTTTTTTTTTACTTCAATTTTATTTTTTCTCTTCAAGATTAGCTTTACTCTCTTCAACTATAAAGTAAAACCTATATTTTCGACTATTCAACATTCGTCGTTGTTCAATATCCGTTTAAAATGTCTATTTTTTTTTTTTTTTTTGCTGTACTAGCTTTTGCTCTTCTCTAACTTTTTTACGATTATTTCTGTTGACTAATGTTCAAACAAATCTTACAATATTGCCATTTTTTATTTAACATCAATATACATTTTTTTTTCTATCTATTTTTACATATTTATAATGAGCCAGTGATAAAAAAAATATTTGATAAATTGTAGTGTAATTTATTTTGAGATTTAAAATTATATTTTTAAATGTAAATTTTTATAATGTTTTTGGGATATTTTACAATCAATAATATTTAATAATAAAATATTATTTTTTATTTTTATATATCTCTATATATTTTTTTTTTTTAACTCAATGCCTTTAATGTTTGCAAATAAAATCGTATAATGTATATGGATTCACAGGTATATTTACCCTATTTACGTTTATATTTCTTTATTCCATTTTGAATTGTAAATCATACTTATATTTTTTTTATTTTTTTCATAAGTAAAAATGGCAATTCTTATATCGACTTTATAAAAAAATCAAATTTCAAACTGTATTGATAAAAGTTTTGTAAATTTATATACAAACACAATTATATTTTTTTATATTTTACATAACACAATTTTTTCATTTATTAATTTTGTTTTAATTTAAAAATAAAAAATTCATTTTTCATTTTAAAAAGTAAATTAATTTTCATAAATTTATATATATTTATAACTAATAACTGTCATACAATTTAGTGTTGATGTATGTTAAAAAAAAAATAGTAAATTTTTTATTTCTTTGTTATGAAATTTTATGTTAAAAGAAAGGTTAATAACCATTTCCAGTTAGTTAAAAGGTTAAAAGATTTTATTATCATTATATCTTAAGCGTTTAAAATAACAATGGTTAATGGTTACTTTATATATAAGATAAGAAAATTTTCCATGCTTGATACTTTTTCATGGTTCAACTCTTTTCCGGTATGATTTTTTATATTTTTTTATTTTTTCACAACTATTATTACTACCGCGACTAACACCATCATCAAATTTCACGTTAATATTATTATTTATTTTTTTTTTTTCACTCTCATAGTCTCAGGGATAGTGAATGCTGGTCATGCATTTTCCCAGAATTTTCATGCGCATCGAGCTTTTTTTTTTTTTTTTTTTTTTGGTGTAATCAGAGGGGAGGTTAAAGTTTGGGAATTTAATGTAGAAAATGGATGCTGCCTCTGGTGGTACTCAGGACATTAATTTTTATTGTTTTTTTTTTTTTTTTACTTTAAATTTCTATTATAATTTTTTTTAATAGAATTTTTTTACTGATCGTCTAACAGTAATTATTTTACTCTAAAAATTTTAATGATATTTAATGACCATGACATTTTTGTGACGTGTACCATTTATCAGAGTTTGGGTGTTGAAAATAATTACTTAAAAGTTTTTATATATATATTTTATTTCTGTCAATTTTATAAATACTATTGCAATGAAATTTTCACATGTATTTGTAAAAAATATTTTTAGTACAAATTTTTTTTTATAAAAAAAATATATCATTGACTTTATATAACCTTTTAGATTCAATAACTTTATGTGACTTTTGGTAATTTTAAAATTGACTCTAGGCATCGTAATGTCATGTCTAAAAAATTGTATATATTTTTTACCAATTTTTTAAAAACTTTAAAGCAATTTTATAAATTTATATGATACATTTATTGAAAAAATATATATTCTCAGTGTATTTTTATATATTTTTATTTTTTTATTTTTGACTTATGAATACAACCACTGTATATTTTGGGATAAAATAAATTGATAAAATATAATATGGCTATTCAATTTTGAGTGTTTGACTATAGTCTATGTTATTTCAATATCATAAATTCATAACTTTTTACATATAAATGTTTTGACCGTTTTACTGATCCTCAAAGGTTGTTGATTTTTTTTTTTTATTTTTATTCAATATATGTGCAGTAAAGAGTTTAACTCAAATGTCTAAAGTTCAATAAATATATATATAACATTTATTTTTTTTTTTATTCAAATTTTTAATGGTCATGTTTTGTATATAGTACTTTCTCTAGTATATACGCTTAACTTGGTATTTTATGCATGAATTGAAATCTTTCAAAAGTGGTGTAGTTTGGGACACCCATTGAAAATGCATCGTTCAAAAGAAAAATTGTTCTGAATAAATTCAAAATGATGAACGGGATGTTTGGTGTTATGGCTAAATGGATTTTATTTATTTATTTGTTTTTTTTTTTTATATATATTTTATTTTATATTTTTTTAATTTTTTTTTTTTTTTTTTTTTTCAATGATAGTCTGAGTTTAGTATATTCAATATTTTATATTGCACATGTGTATTTTATTGGTTTTGAAATTTTTTTTTTTATAAAATTAGTTTATGGAAATATAATTTTCAATATTTTTTTTTATTAAATAATCAAAATAAATGCTTGAAACTTACAGGATAACTATTTTAGGGTGTTTTTTGAATAACAGAATTGAAATATCATTAATAGATTGCCTAGAAATATTTTCTTTTCCAAACTAATTATAAAATTATAAAAATTAAAAAAAAACTTTTGTTTGTTTTTTTTGTCTCTTCATTTGTTGATGTCTGTTTTCATTTATTTTTATATTTTTCAACTCATTTCGACAATTGTAAGCAATTACTTTTTGACTCATGACATAGATCGAATATCCACAAAAATAAACTAGACTCTAGTAGACAATCAATCAGGGTAAATAACGATCAACCAACACTTTACACATGAAAACATAATACAAACTAAAATGAGTTTTATTTATTATTATTTTGAAAAGACTTTTCAACTTATTAGTTACATTGTTTTACAAAAATAAAAAAAAACAAAAACAAATACTCTTGACAAACTAATTAACAGAAAATATTGTAAAAAAAAAATATTTAAAATTTAATTACAAAAATTTATATTTATTTATCTTTTTTTAACATAACATATAGATTAGATTTAAGCATTGCTTTAGTTTCCAATTTCATGATTGTTATCTTAGTATATTTTTCTTTTTTATATATATATATTTCATTTTATTTATTTTTTATTTCTTTCTCTTTCTCGTATTCCAGCAAATTAGAGACTCTAAATCGTGGCTTATCTTTTTTCCTCGTCTCTTAAACGAGAAAAAGTAGGGTGAAAAGCTTCTACTACGAAATGGCCCAAGCAAAATAGAGAATTGTCGAGTTTCAAAGTATATATATATAGAAAAATAGTGTGGGATGTAGAATTTATATATATATATACATCTAGAAAAGCAATCATTCAGGATAACTAGTTTGCCGATAACTTTAAACAAGATATATCATATAGAAAATGCAAAGAACAGCAAAAATGAAAATGTTAAAAATTTTGTGACAATATACAGGCTGAGCTTTATCAAGATGTAATATCCTGAATCGGTATTACAGGTCGTTTTTTTTTTAATTTTTAATAAACAAATGTCCAGTAGAATGTCTCGTAAAATGTTTTGGACAATGTCCTGTATAATGTCTCGTAAAATGTCCTGTAAAATATCCCGTAAAATGTCCCGTAGATCGTCCCTGAACAAAGTCCTGTAAAATGTCTCGTAAAATGTCAAATATCAATTAGAAATTATGAATATTTTTAAATTTTAAATATTCACAGCTAACCTAATTATTTTTTTCAATTATTATTTTAGTCATCGATGACTGCACAAATTTAAATTCACTGACAATAAATTATAATGACCTGTAATACCTATTTAGGTTATGACATCTTGATATAACTCAACCTGTATAGATATCAAAAATATACTAAAAAAATATATACATGTAGTTTAGTTGATGTATAAAATAAATCATGCATCGATGTAGCTGAAAAAAATTCAAAAAAAAATAAAAATCATCTGAATTAGTATAGTTGAATCGTTGAAATAGCAATTGTCTATCAAATGAAATATTTTTTAGTAGTTTCATCTTGAAGTTTTATGTGATCTATATTATTTATTATAGAAAAAACTGTCTTTTATTATTCTTTGAGTAGATTTAACCGATTAAAAATTAATTTTACTCTTAAAATTGATGAAAAACACGTAAAAATCACGTAAATTTGAATTGGTTTCTAGAAAATATCTTCAACAAAATTTTCATTCTCTAATATTTTCAAGAGAATCGAAAACATCTCCAGTATTTTTAGAATAATTTTCTAATTAACAGTTAGTAAACTTTAGCAATTAAAATTTTCAATATTTTAAATGACATTTTTATCTAAATTATTATATGAAAATTGTAACTGGGTTTTTTAAAAAATGTTCAGACAGCAATACTATGATTGGAGGCACTTTGCGTTTTATATACTATTTTCGTAAAAAAAATATTGAAACAAATAGAAATATTGATAAATAAAAAATAAAACATTCGTATCCTATTTCTTTTCCATTTGTACTCACGGTTTCAGTTTATTTTATTTTTTTTCTGATTGAAAAAAAAAAAAAGAGTTAGTATCTTTTCAGTCTCTTCCACCATCTAGAAAAGAGACTGAAAATATATTTGGCAATGAAAGAGAGTTTGTCTACGTTGCATTGTTCAATCATTCAAGCTTGAAGAAATAAAACCCAAAAAAAAAAAAAAAAAACAGAAAATATTATATAAAAGGTACTTTTACAAAAATCATTACAAAATATTGAAACATTAAAACAAAAAAAGCTCTATATTTTTTTTATATCTATGCGGATGTCATTGCTGATAAAATTTTTTTATTAAAAAATTCTATTAATTTTTTTATCATTTTTAATATAAATTACAAATACATTTTTATTCCAATATTAAATTTATAAATTAAAAATTAAAAATATATAAAATTTTAATTAAAATAATATATTAAATTTTTTAAATTTTATTTTTTAACTATTTTTTTTTTATCAATTACATTTATAATGATATCAAATTTACATTATTAAAATAATTTAATAAATTTTATAAAATATAAATTCCATAAAAAAAACAACACAATTTTACATGATAATATTTGTGATATTGTTAACAAAATTTCTAGTAGATATGTAAACGAAAACAATTTTTTTTTTTCGAGTACTTTTATTTGCACATTACACTAATTAATACATGTAGAGGAAAAAAAGACAACACCTTGATGTTAATTGGCCAATTCAAAAAGTGCAGTATTTGTTTGAAAAGGGATGTAAATTATTATTTTTTTTTTTCAACTGTACAAACCTTTTCATCAAACCAAAATTTATAATTAAATGTAACTTGAACTTTTGAAACTTTTCATTTGTTAAAATTGCATTTTAATTATTTTTTTTTTTATATTTATTTATAAATTCAATGGAATTATATTCAGTTTATATTTAAAAAATTTTATATATTTATAAAAAAAATATTACATTATCAAAATATAAATTTTAGGAAAATAAATTTACGTGATTTTTTTATTTATAACAAATGTAATATAGATAAAAAAAATTTATTCGTTGAGTGTTTTATTTTATATGCAAAAAATGTATATAAAAACACTTGACTGTTGGAAAAAATAGAGTCTTCGTAGAATATTTATATGTAGTAAGAACATCTTGCAATCAAAGTTGCAGTAAATTTATAAAAAAAAAAAATAGAATAAGTTATTATTTTCTATAGGCTAAATTGGCATTTATAAAACAATTTTATATTTATAATTTACAAATTAAAAGCAATACATATGAAAAAAAAAAAGCAACAAATTAAATTTTTTCTTTATTAAAAATAATATGATTAATTTTTTTAAATGAAAACGAATATGTCATGTACAAATTTTGTTAGTTATTTCTGCAATAGACAAGCTGTTTATGGATCATCAAAACTGTCAGTTAATTTATTAATTTTCCATTTTTTTTTTTCTAAAAAAAAATATAAACTTTTAATCTCAATTTAAATTTCATTGTTAAATTTATATTATAATTTTTAATTACTTTTTTTTTTATGCTTCTTTTAATTTTTTTAAATTAACTTTTAAATAAAATTTAAAAAATAAAATATAGTAAGGTTTTTAGTTTTATATTCTGACACCGGACGTAAATTCAAATCCATCATCAAAAGAGTGTTTTTTTTTTTTTTTTTTCATTTTGCATGGTCCATGGTTTTTAGAAGATGAAGAACAACGACAAACTGCATACTAGAATTTTTTAAATATATTTTTTTTTAACCTATTGTAAATTTTATTTCCATTGTCTTTATTGTTTCTTCTTTTAAAGTATTTTACTTATGAATATATTCTCTGGTACTTTAATACATGCCAAAAACTTGAAAATTTACAACATTTTTTATTTTTATTTTATATAACACTTGAAAATAAATTACTAAAATTATAAAATTTATGTAAATTATTATTTATAATTAAAGTTTTTATTATCAAATTTATGATAATACTTTTAAATAATATTTCATATTTTATTTATTTCTAAATTGATTTATTTTTGTGACATTTATTATATATAAAAAAAAAAAGTTAAAAGAATATTATTTACTTATCAGTAAACTTTCGTTTTTCTTGACCCAACATTTTGCAATCGATTCTCTTGATCTACACATTATCCATCCCTTATGGTTGACCGCCTTCTTCAACATATAGGGGAATAAATGAGAATATGACCATAGAATTTCTGATTTCTATGTGATTCAAAAACCCCTGGTAATCAAATAATCAATAAAAAAAAAAAAACATAATTCATTTTGTTTATTTTTTGTTTTTTTTTTATACAACTAAAAATATCATTTTATTTTTATCAAAAGAAATTTGTTTAATCATAATATTTTATTAAATAATTAAATATAATTTATAAATATTTTTAAAAATTTCTTTTTTTATAAATAAATGTATATTATTTCAATGAAATTTAAAATACAAACTGTATTAAGTTGATGAGGGCAACCGGAAATTGGTGATGGAAACCACTGGGTTGAGAAATATACGGATGTATTGGGGGTATGAGGGTTGAGAGGGTGGGTGTAGTAAATTGCGTACAGGGGGTGATTTTGGCTTTATTAAAACTGTCAGCATGACACTGGGTTGAAGGGTGCAAGCGTGCAATTGTCAGATATTCATTGGTGACTACATTGATAAACGTATAAATAAATAAATAATATTACATTTATTTTTTCAAAATTTTATTGATTTATTAAATATTATTTATAAATTAATCATTAATTTTATTAATTAGTTTAAAAAAAAAATAATTAATCATTAAAATAAAATTAATTATTTATTTTTGATATTATTGAATTGAATAAATTATGATGTATATAGCTATAATTTAATTTAATTTTGATGATAATAAAATTTTTAAATATAATTTTTTTTCAACAAGTTGACAAGTTGAACAACGATGTATAATCTATTTTTATCGTAATTCTATTGTATCTCATTGACTAACTCAAGGGGACACTTTTCTTGTTGCTTGCAAGGGTGAAAGATGAAAATGTAAAAAAAATAAAATAAAAATAAACTGTGAAGAAGAAAACTATAACAGACGTTTTGATAAAAGTCTAAGGACACAAGACGATAGTAGGGTAGTAAAAAAAAAAAAAAAAAAGCTAGCTTAGTGGATCATTCGGGTCAATTGGATTGTGCCAACTTTGTTTGCCAAGAAATGTTGGACATTTCTATCAAAAAATTCGTATATCTATATAGGATGAATAAGGTTATCTGTAAAGATTATTTTTTGATATTGATTTTTATTTATTTTTTTTTTCATTTTAACCCTCAAATAAATTATATAACGTGCGTTTCTAATTATCTTCATAAGTTTTATTTTATCCACGTTATTCTAAAAATAAAATAACTTTTGTGTTTATTTTTTTTTATCTAACTATTTATCAAAAAAAAAATATAAAAAATGTTTTTTAATAAATTACATTTATCTCAGTCTATTGAAATATATTTTTTTTTCCATCAATATCAAAAATTTCCATTGATTAATAATGAATTCAAAACATTTCATTTTTTATAAAACAAAACAAAAAAATATATATATATATATATTTTTAAAAAGATAAATTTTTACATGTAAAATTTAATGTGAAATATAAAACTTTGTTAATTAAGTCATAGAAAATTTGAAATAACAAATATATAGTGAGATAATAATAGCCTAGAATACAAAAGCTCTTGTGGTTTTCTGATAAAGAAAACTACTATATATAAACTTGGAATAATAAATACATAACCCATATGCATTTGCACACTATAAAATTCATTGTAATTTTACAAAAACCACAATGATCAAATACATTTTTTTTTTCATTTTAACCCTCAAATAAATTATATAACGTGCGTTTCTAATTATCTTCATAAGTTTTATTTTATCCACGTTATTCTAAAAATAAAATAACTTTTGTGTTTATTTTTTTTTATCTAACTATTTATCAAAAAAAAAAAATAAAAAATGTTTTTTAATAAATTACATTTATCTCAGTCTATTGAAATATATTTTTTTTTCCATCAATATCAAAAATTTCCATTGATTAATAATGAATTCAAAACATTTCATTTTTTATAAAACAAAAAAAAAAAATATATATATATATATATTTTTAAAAAGATAAATTTTTACATGTAAAATTTAATGTGAAATATAAAACTTTGTTAATTAAGTCATAGAAAATTTGAAATAACAAATATATAGTGAGATAATAATAGCCTAGAATACAAAAGCTCTTGTGGTTTTCTGATAAAGAAAACTACTATATATAAACTTGGAATAATAAATACATAACCCATATGCATTTGCACACTATAAAATTCATTGTAATTTTACAAAAACCACAATGATCAAATACAATTCAAAATATTTCTAAATTTACTATAAATTATCAGTCTTAATTTATGTATTTTTATTTCGAATTTTTAATTTAATAACGCAATTGTTATATGAATTATTGTGTTAATCAAATTAATGATTAAACAATTTAATGAGTTATTTTATTATAAATTCAAATTAATAATCAAAAGTTTATATTATCAATTTTTTAACTGATTTATGATTGAAAATTTGTCTTACTTGTTTACACATTGATTGTTGAAATAAAAAGTTTAAACGTGTTTTGCTCTTTTAACACTTAAATTTGTCAAAAAATTTTAAGTATATTACAGTGTATTTAAAGTCACTTTATGTGTTGTAATGTCGAAGATTTAAATGGTTCTGGTTAAAGACAAGCAAAATGTTTGAAGTTCACACAAACCACTGATGTTTGTACAGGACTTTAATTTTACTTTGAGGACATCATGAAAATCAAGTTTAAAAGCGGATATATTTACATTTTACATTTAGTTTATATATAAAATCAATCATTTACAGTTTCATTGAGTTTGATCAAGTTTCAATAAATTTTGAATTTAAATTCTGGGTTACGATTAATTTGAATATTTTGTGAATATTTATTAATTTACCAAAAGGTTAAAATGGTCAAAATTTTAAATATTTTTTATTTAAAAAAAAAATATGTTATCTATAAAATATTTATGATAAAATTGACATTTATATTTTTTTAACTTTGGAGTTATCAATTTTCATGTTTTATTATATTTTTTTTTTTATATATACTATTTCTAAATATCAGTTTTTTTTTTTCTTTTTAAATTTTGATAGAGAGTTGATAGTTGAAGCATTTTTAAAATGCATCGAGTAAAAATGCCTCGTGTTTTTTTTTTTTTTTTTTAATAAAAGCGATTGATAAAAAGAAAGAATACGAGTTTGATAAATATTTAAAAAAAAAAAAGATATGCCTTTGTGAAATAAACATTACAAACTGAAGCGAATAATGTTCATAGTGACAATTGGTCAGTACTCAATACAGATGGCAGACAAGCCAAAAATAGTGATATAAACGACAACAAAAAAAAAAAAAAAATATAAATAATAACTCTTTTTTTTTTGTGCTATTATTTATTTCATTTGCAGTACTACCATATGTGACAATAATTTACAAAATATTGTTAAATAATATTTAAAAAAAATAAAATTAAACAATTGTAAAAAAATTAAAATAAAATTGATGTACAATTTAATAGAAAAAAAAATATTATGGTGACTTGATAGAGTATTGATGGTCAATACATAATCAGAGAAAATCATTTAATATATTTTAATAAATAAAAAAAATATTATTTTTATTTGATAAATTTAATTAAAGCATCGATTAAACAGTCAATCACAGTTAGTTAACCCACAGGTTAATCTTGCTGTCACGTCGTCATGGCTAATTCCATTATCCACTTGCCAAATAACTCTTTTTTTTTATTTTATTTTTTATCTCATTTATTTATCTAAATGAACATTTATTCTTACATTATACTAATTTATTAGTTTTACTATATTATCAATAGTTCAAAATCAATTAATTAAAAGAAAAAAAAACAAAAATATTAAAAAAATTAGTTTGTTAAACAAAAAATTTATATAATATTTTAAATTTATTTAAAATTTACATAATATTAGAAAACTTTTGCCATTTTATATATCTATAACCAAGTGACATTTAAACTTTACATGTAACCTACAGAAATTTAATTAAAGTTTTATTACTTTTCTATTTTTTTTTTTTTTTTTTGTTGATAATTATTATCAATAAAAATTAAAATTGACAAAATTATATTATCAATAATTTATTAAAAGATAAAAAAGAAGATAATTTTTTTATTGTTGATAAAATATTTCAAGTATTTATCTGATATTTGATGTATTTTTTTTTCATCTAATTTAATTGAAAATATTTTTTGTTTGTTTGTTATCAACTGACACTTTTTGAGGATTTATTTTTTTAGAATTTCAAATAAATTGCATGATTATAGTAAATTTGATTAAATTATTAATTTTTTTATCATAAAAATATTGATTTTGATAATTTTATTTATTTATTCAATGACAAAAAATGTAATCTCATTTGATATATATCAGCTTCAGTCAAATGTTATCAAATAAATAAGACCCTTTTGATAATATTCACTCATCAGTGGATTATTTGATCTATATCTATTGAAACTTTTGACATATGATATAACTAAGATGCTTTTTATGAAATAAAAAAAAAATATATAATATATAATAAAAAATATTTTCTATCATGAATTCATGAGGAAGTGAATGTACATAAAGTGTTGAAATGTGCCGACATGCAGTATGGATAACGTTGATATCATAGACATTTGCATTTTACATGTGATATTGGAAAAAAAATACTTTTATAGCTTTTTGAAGAGACTATTTTTAGATTTATTTATTTATTTATTTTTTTTTCATTATTATTATATTTATTTCATGATAATATTTATCATATACAATTGAAAATATCTGATAATTTTAATATAAATTTTTTATTTATTTGTTGCAATCAAAATGCAAAAATAAATTTACTTGGAAATTTAATAAATAATACAAAAGAGTAAAAATTAATTGATCTAAAGCTAGTAATTATCATATTTTTATTTTAACATTTTCATTGATATTTTTTTTTTTTTACAATAAAATGTAAAAAAAAAGAAATTTACTTGGAAATTTACATAGTTGAAAAAATGATACTGTAAAAGCTTGGCTCATTAAAAAACCCGGGTAAAATAATTTTTTTATTGAAATAATAAATATGATTTTATCAAAATTGAATTGAAAATAATATAATAAATTATAAAAATATATAAATTAAAAAAGAAAAAACATGTCAATTGATGTTAATTAAAAGTTTTAAAATAATATTTCGTAGTTACAAATATTTGTTGGAGAAAATTATTAAGGATACCACAAAATATATCCATTATTTAAAAGTAATTTTGGTCTTATTGTATATCATGTTGTACAGTTTATATATAAATATACAATCAGTAATCTGAACTTTAACAATGATTTGTCAACAACACTGTTTCATGTCAATGTTAAAGTTACTGTTAATGGATTTTAGTTGAAATAATATATATATACTGCTTATTTATTGTTTAATACTTGTATGTGATTGTGTAAATGTAACACTAGTAGTTTTCAAATTAACCTTTCATATTACTCATGTTGTTGTTTGTCTAAATTATATTTGATTTTGAATCTGTTAAATGTATAAATATATATGTAATATACTGACTTATCCCTGAGAAAGTAGAATATATCGTGTCGGTTTTCATCTTGTCATTATTATAACTAATTTACTATAATCACAACTTTATTTTACATATAATTATT
>WSYQ01000776.1:0-17468 GCA_011426435.1 Lysiphlebus fabarum
AAGAACACCTACTCTTCCACTATACATGAGCCAGAACCAGACACGGCTAAATCGGGCGCATCTCCACGACTCAACATGTCCTAACGGCGGTCGCAGAACTTTTGCCTGGCTGGTTCTCACAATGTCAGCAATCTCATTAATGCCGACCCTCCCTCTTTGTGCAGATATTATGCCATATACGCTATGTTAGGGCCGGTGAGAATCCACATAAGAGTGAGAACCATCAGTATGCACTTTACTGACTTACCAGGTTAAGTTGATTAACCGTTCGTCCAAGACATTATCAAGCGTTTCGAAAACGATCGACAGTCGCCGCCGCTGGAGCAACTCATTAAGTATAGCGTGCGGCACTCTTCGGATTTATATTCTACAAAAATCTTCCGAGTGTTTGAGAATCCACTGGCTTTAGGGCCGTGAAGCCTTATACCAGCAACCCTCGTAATTTCGCAAAACAGGCTCATAGTACGTTTTAATCAGTTCATTCCGTACTGGGTAGCACCGTTGTCGTTTTGTCCCAAGAAGGTATCGGTGTACATAAGCAAGTCATTGTACTCCCGGCCCTCTTGAGAAGATCCCATGCATCCGAAGAACTCGGATAGAAGTGAATCTTTTATGAAAAAGGTTCACATTGACCCCAAAATCAGACCCCAAGCCATAGCTCAGTAGGTGCGGGGTTGCCAAACCCCGGATGACCACATACCATCTCCTGCACCTCTCCACCACTCGTCTCTTTTTCAAATCCATTGTAGACCACTTAGGTTGTATATCGTTTACGACTAATTCTTTCATAACACAGATTCTCACCGGCCACGGGAATTTCACGGGAAGTGAGGGAGTGAGCCACGACGATGTAGAACACTTCCTCCATAGATGTCCCAAGTACGACGCACAACGCGTTGCACTACTTGACAAACGCGCAGCCTTAGGATGGCCAGAAACAGCTAGGTCGCTTGTTTCAACCGAGTCATTTGAAGTCTTCGCAAACTTCTGTTCTGAATGTCTCTGGCTGAGAGAAGAAGAACAAAAGGAACTTGTTTAATTTCGCCTCGATAACTAATCACCTGAGATTCGTCGGAAATCTCAGGCTAAAATAAAAACAGGCTCGTAAGCTACGCGAGAAATCTGACTCATTTGATTGGTTTCCTATGGTCGTAAAATCCCTGACATCCGGAGACGTCAGGCACACACCTTACCTTCCCTTCCTCATCTTGAAAATATATACTACCTGAACTATGAAAGCTTAGTCAGAGTAAGAAAACTCTTAACGGAGAAAATTTTAATATATAATTAACGGGGAAGCAAACGACTCTAGCCTCCCCACAAACCGGTGATTGACACGCCATCACAACAATCACACCTTGTTAACTTGGATTCTTCCGTCGCGCCGTGTTAGTGAACGCAAGGCAGTGCGAAAAAACGAGGAACTAAGTTACTCAGCTATACTGTAAAAAAAATTTTTCCGATTTTACAAAAAAAATTTTGGAAGCAAAGTTTTCAGCCTGTTTGTAATTTTTCAAATTTTGTACATTTACATACATACATTTTGTAATTTCGACTTCAAGACATTTTAAAATTTTATAAAAAAAATTTCTAATTTTACAAAAAGTTTTCGTAATCCCAAGTGTTGTAAAATTACCAAAAAAATTGAATTTTTACATAAATTCATTTAAAAAAAAAAAAAAAATTCAATTTTGTGTCGTTCAAAACGACTGCACCGTCACTTATCGAATAATTGAAAATTATTATTTATTATCTAATTTTGAAAGAAATTTGACAATTAAATTCTACCGAAAAGTTAAACTTAAGACGTAAGTTTTTCATTACAAAAAGTTTTGTAATTTTACAAAAAAAAATTGAATTTCACTTTTACAAAACCAGTTTTGTAATTTTTTAAAAGAATTTTTCACAAAACATGCTGTAAAATTACAAAACTTTTTTACAGTATACTGGCAGGTAGCCGGCTCTGGATTTTTCTAAGATTCCCCCCGGAAGTACGCGGGACGCAAAAGAGTGAATGGGTTTTAAACTTCCTTTTCAGAGACATGTGACGGTCCGTAGCCATATACGTAAGTGACTACCATAAGGGTGCGAACTAGTTTATTTATTCATGTATAGCTGAAAACTTCCACTGAAAGAATGTGCCATGTGCATTAAACAAATTTAGAAATATCTCTAGAATATTTTTGTACTTGGCCGGTGCTTGTAAAACATCCGCCAACCATTGGCAAACTTTAATGGGCCGTTAACGAGCCAGACCTGGAGCGTTATGTCAATTTAATATCAGCTGTTATGAATGGCCCAATCATGTTTCCCAAGATTGGGCCAATGATTTTCCCTATAACGGCCCGTTAATATTTTAAGAAAAACCCGTCTGTCACCCAACAATCAGCCATTAATGCACCAGGCATGGAAAGTTACGTCAATTTAATATTGGCTGCCATGAATGGCCATCAATATTTGCCACGATCACTCCATTACTTGCTATTTTATTCATAATTAAATAAAAAAAAAAATATTTTAATTGCATACAGAGATTTGAAGACTAAATATATGCTAATTTTTTTTATTTAAAACAATTTTTTTTTTTTTTTTACCTCTTGACGGGCGCAAACACGGAACCTAAAACCTAAACCGAAACTAAACCTATGCGTTAACTAACTGAGCCACGGGCGCGATATACATTTTGCAAATGTTTTTGTTCTAAAAACAAAGTACGATATTAATACGTAATAAGTACGATATTTTTTTGACAATAAGCATACCCAGACATAGCTATTAAATTAACCTATTCTAATTATTTACTTAATTTAAATGTGGTACTGAATTATTGTAAATAAAAAAATTATTTATTTATATTTGTGTATATAAACATATGCAATTACTTTGTAGATAATAAATATAAATATTCATATAAATATATATATTTATATGTATATTTATATATAAGTAATATATAATATATTATATGTTATTTTATTAATATTTAATAATGTTATTTATATATTTTGATTAATAAACATTATAAATGTCAACACTTGTCAAAAAAATGTACACTGAAAATTGAAAACGAAAGTAAGGTTATAAATTTAATTCTCTGGTTGGAGATTCAATTGGCTTGGCCAATCATTGGCGACCAAACAGTGGCCATTTAATAATCAGCCAAGGTTTGGCCAATTATTGGCGAACAAGCAATGGCCATTTAAGATCTGCCAAAGCTTGGCCAATTATTGGCGAACAAGCAATGGCCATTTAATAATCAGTCAAGGCTTGGCCAATTATTGGGGAACAAGAATTGGCCATTTAAGATCTGACAAGGCTTGGCCGATGTTTGGCATCCAAGCCTTGGCCGATTGAAAATCAGCAAAGGCTTAGCCAATTATTGGCGAACAAGCAATGGCCATTTAATAATCAGCCAAGGCTTGGCCAATTCATGGTTGCCAATCATTGGGCCAAGAAGTAGCCAAGGCTTGGCCATGGATCAGAGCCAGGCAATGGCAGTACAAGAATGGGCCAGTCGTTTACCAAGAATATACCACCGACTGGCCGATATCTGGCTGCCAATCCTCGGGTGCCATTAATGGGCCAATGAATGGCCATGTTGTGAGTCTTGGCGATTCCTACACGGGTTGTTCATATTTCACCGGACTTTTTAAAAATATAAATATACCATTTTCAAACCTTTTTAGTTATATTGCTAAATCTGATTAATTAGTTTCAATGTGATCACTGAGAACCAATCAAATCAAATTATTGTTTCTCAGCTAAAAAGTTGTACCTAGAAATCAATCTATAAACTTTTAGTATAGGCATAGACTTTTCTTGTCTGCGAGGAAGGTCAAATTTTTTCACTGTGAAGACCCTTTCACTTTTAACTTTTATATTAGAAATAAGATAAGGAAATATAATAACAATAAATATGTGTATATATAAATATCGAGAAAATAAATAATTCCCTGAATCTAAAACATAATAAAGTATATGAATATTGAATATCAGATTTAGTCTTATGTGTTCAAGCTTTACAATGATAAATAATACAAATCTATAAATACTGAACCATCCAAAAGTTAAAGGATACTTTTTTAATACAACTAATTCACTTTTTGTTTGAACAAACAAAAAAAAATTGGTACAACACTGAAAAATTTTTATTGAAAATTTGAAATCCATTCTCATGGTCGTTTTTCGAGTTTGATTTTAGATCAATCAAAATTTTATAAAATCCTAAAAAATAATAGCCAAATATATAAAGCAGGGTAGCTATTCTTGACTCGATTATCCCACCTACACGGGATAACATGAAAACGCCTGAAAATGATTTAGTCGTTTGATGTAAACCATTGAAAAGGATACAAATTAAGCTAAAATTTTCATGTTTTGCGACAAAAAAGTTATCCCAGTCGCTCGGGATAACTTGCGGATAATCGAGTCAAGAATAGCTACCCAGAATAACGCACGAGACGCCTGTTGCATGTTCAAGCTTAGTATGTGACGTCATTATCACCAACCGCAATACTAAACGTAGAAACATGCTGTCACGAGTTGAAAAAGAATAAAAAAAGATATAAAATGAGATAAAATGAGAAAAGATCTAGATTAAAAAAAAGTATATATAAATTTAATCCACTGTATGTATTTGTGCGTATACGTACATTTTTATTTTTTATAAACTGTACATACAAGCAAGTATTTCAGGGGGAAATTTATATTTAATCAGGGTGGGAGATTGGGCAGCTATGCAAGAGGGGAAATTTTGTTAAGTTAAAAATCCCATTGGTTGGTTAACTTGACAAAGGCGTGGTTAAATTGTACCCACCCAATAATAAACAAGCGACTCCTACTTGTTAATTTGTTTGCTTTGTCCTCCAAGTTTTTGATTTATACATGCTGGAGAATTTTTTCAAAATTTTTTCAGTGTAATCCATGTAAAATCAAAAATTTTAAAAAAATTATTTTAATATAATCATTTTTATGTAGAGACAATAATGTTAGTTTTTTTAATTATTTTTTTTTTTTTTTGTGTTATCATAAAAGCCCTAAGAATTATTCAATCAGAATAATCTAACAATTTTTCTTAAATCAGAAATAATTCTGATTTTATTGAATCAATTGTAACTTTTTTTTTAACAACTCATTTTTTTAAAAAAAGTCAAATGAACTTTATAATTTTTTAAACTGACTCAATATAAATTTATTTTTATATCTGAATTATTTATTTATTTTCTTTTTTTTTTTTTTTTACGTTTATTATTTTTATGTTTTGTTGAATCAGTTGCATTAATTGATAACTAGATCCAGAATTTTTACATAATATTTGCATAATTTTTATTTGATATATTCTGCATGTTTTTTTATTAATTTTTTTTTTTAGACCAAACGTTTTATATTACGTGATCTTCATTACCACAAATATTTAAAACACACTGAGTAATCAATTATATCAAATAAATTTCGTAATATTGATTTTATTAATTTATTTTCATAATAATAATAATATTTTTTTTTATAAATAAATTAGGTCATGCAAACGCTTGCCTCAAGATTTTATATTATCAAATTGATATTAATATTTTTGTTTGCTTTTATAAATCTTCGTTCTTTGGAAAAATAATAATCAACTTATTGACCTATATTTGAAATTAATTGCACTTAAAATATACTAAATAATGTTTTTTTTCATCAAATAAATTATAAATAAAAAAATAAAAATAATGGTGTAATTATTTATATAAAAATTATTGATTATTATTAAGGCTAGGGTGTTTATCGAAGCTACTGAATTTATTTAATTTCTATGACAATACCTATAAGGAATTTTTATAAAAAAATATGAAATAAGAATTTAAAAATTTAAAGAGGAATTTGTAGGTTTTGTTGGAGCTAGCATAAATAAATTAAATTAAATAAAATAAAAAAAAAAAAAAAACATTTTTTTTAATTCCATGCTGAAAAAAGTACTTGAAAAAGTGTTGGAAATAGTGTTAAATTTTTTAACAATATCTTCAACACTTTATTGAGCACTTTTTTCAACATGAAATTAAAAAAAAAAAAAATATTTAACTAAATTTAATTTATTTATGCTATATTAAAATTAATTATCCTGGCCTATTATATGATTATCGCTATAAAAATTAAATTGATATTTTATTGCGTATATATTTTCTATTCTGTTAAATTAATGTTTGAATATATTTTGAGATATTTTGAATGTAATAAGAATTGAAGAAAATCCTTAGAAACGGGTAGTATGACTTGACCTTGGTTGGATTCACGCGTAAGTGAACAAACGCAAAATCGAAACGCGTTACTTCCAACCGCGTGGATACCCTAAAGCTGAATTCACATTGCCAGTGACTACATGGGGATTCCTTGAAGTAACCCCTCTTTATTTTTTGGCTCTTTTTTTGCCCCTTTTTCCTTGTCACCGAATCATCCCTCTGTGGGGGTGACGTAAACGAGAAAATTCTCAATTCAAAATAGTATACATCTTCAAATACTTGTTTCATATTATAATATATATACAAACTTATACTGTTATTTAAAAAATTTATTAAAATACTTGTAAAGTATTGTTATTTTCATTTTTGTGAATGTTTTTGCTTTTAATTCTACTGAAATAATTATTTATACTGACGCAATTATTATAAAGGCATAAAGATTTTTGAGTGACTTTTGGTAATACTTATTTAATTTTTTCCTGTCTTGCCTGTACTATTCATATATATATGCGAATATAGACCTCATACTGCTTATATGTATAGTGTTAATTCATTGCAGTGTATAATGATATTGAAAATATTTTTATATAAAAATTTAAAAAAAGTAATTGTTGCATTGAAGTAGGTTCTTGTAACGACACGTGTTAAAATATATTGAGGGTTCTTAAGGGTCAACTTAGGCCACTTTTTTTCTATTTTTTTTTTTCTTTCTTCTTAACTGTATGAATGTTGCACGTTTTCAAGTATACTCTTTAAATTTCAATATTTGATTTTGTTGTATACTTTTGTTGAATGCTATATTTTAAAAAAATTTAATCTTTTTTTTTGCAAATAATTTTGTAATAATTTTCCAGAATATCCAAAAAAAAAAAAAAATCATTTTAATGTGTTATTATTATTATTACACGCAGATATTGGTGAATTTTTATTTTTTATATTATATTTTCTGAGAAAAAAAGACAACGACACATACGAGAGAGGGTGGCTAAGGGTGACTCACCCGTGGCGCACTCTGGCGTGAATAACACGGTCTCGCACCCCCGTCTTTTTCCTCATTTCTCCCCATAGTAGTGCACGCGTGACTAGATAACGTTTTGCACAAGGGGGGACAAACGCCAATTATATTTTAATAACCTGTGCCGATATGCTGCGTCTCTTCTGTTGCGACAAAATTCATCAGCTTTGTATATAGATATTTTAATAAAAGCCATATTTTTATTATTTATTTTTCTTTTTTTTTTTTTTGTTGTTTTAAATGTCCAACAATTCCATATTATCTACGAATCATTTCATTTCATATATTCATATTAATTCCTACCCTAAAAAAAAAAATATACATCTAAATAAAAAAAAAACAAAAAATGTATCATATCATATTTGTATATACTGTGACTGAGAGAGACTTTCAGTGTACAAAAACATTATATTTTAAATTTTTTAAAAAAGTTTATATACACTTATACAGATTATTCCCGCGAGTATCAAAATACTCGAAGGATCCTAGATGATGAAGGATTGAATCTAAAAAATATGAGAAAAAAAAAACCAATACCAAATGAAACAGACGGGCCGCAAGTCGGTTTCCATCTGTCACCGTGTATATTTTGGTGGACTTTTGCATCTATATATGATACAGACTATCCCCTTTCCAACCTTTATTTGATACTAAAAAAAAATTATCGCGCATGCGCCCTTCACCCTTAAATGTTGTACGAGCGCCCCCAATAGACCCTTCCGCGCGGTTGAACATCTCCACCATTCAGAATCGATGATGTCACGTAGGCTGGGACGCAATTTGATCTCCCTCTCTCTCACTCATTTTTTTTATCCCACCACTCTTATAATATAAAAAGTGGGGGTTACAAATTTTGATCCTATTGGTTAACAAATTCCACTACCCTATAATACCACTGTCTCATTTGTATTACGTGAACAACTGACAAGGATAAACAATCATATACACAACCACAGCAAGTATCTAAACTTCTCTCATACACATATTAAAATTTATATCATTTTATATTCTGCAGTGTGAGACAAGAGGGCGGGTTTGATACACATATCCCTCTCTTTATTTTTCTATCTCTGTTTTCGATGCGTCTATGATTTTGTTGAGGTGACTTTTATTCCAAAATATTTCACTTGGTTTGTTCGCGTCCGCGCCAAAACGCCACGCGACTCCGTGTCTCTACGTTATTACGGAGTTTTAAGTTCAAATTATATATTTCAAGTTATCGTTATTGTAATCGTCAACAACCGGATATTTTTATGTGCACAATTATTTATTTATTTATTATTTATTATATATAAGTATAATTAATAATATAAAATGTTTTTTATAAAATTTATTTATTTTTTTTCAATTTGCTAATTTTAAAATTTTAGAAAAAAAAAATAATAATATATATATATATAGCAAATTATTTATTTAATATTTAAAAAATTGTAATACAAAATTTGTGTGAAACTTTTTGGAGTATTTTCATCAGTGAATTTCAAGTTATATATTTTTATAATTATCATTTTTTTTTTTTTTTTTTTTTCTACTTTTTCATTTAACAGTGAATAATTGTTAAAAAATCTGATAAGTGCTGAAAAACTGCCGGCGGCAAATCTTGGTGAGTTTTCATAATTCGGATTATTTTTTTTATTTTTCTTTTATTATGAGATCAATGACAGAATCTTTAGATAAATTCCGACAACGTTGTTTTTTTTCTTTATTTTATTTTTTTTTTTTTATATTCCTATATGATATGTATTGAATATGGGAAATTGCCCGGGGTTTTCAAAATATTATATATACCACATATATGTATAAATATATATACACAGACTTGAGACGTCCCGACGGATCAGCTCTTGCAAAAAAATAAAATAAAAAAAACCCCGCTGTGACTTTTTTTTGGTACTTCAATCGAGCATGCTAAGGTTCCAAAAGAGACCCCCTGTAGATTTTAAAAGCTTGAAATTTAAAATAACCCATATGCATATAAAGATATATATATATAAAAAAAATTTTTATTATCCTTCAGTTCACATTAAAAAAAAAAGTATTTAATTTTTCTTATTTTTTTTTTAATAAATAAATATTAAAAAATTGAAAAAAAAGAAAAACAACTTGATAATTATTATTTTCAATGTAATGACTTGATTGAATTTTACCCATGCTCAAAAATATGTTTTTTTCATATATAATAAAAATATAAAAATATGTTAATATAGAAATAAGAAAAATTAGTGTATTTATATCAATACAGTCTGATTTTAATCTTACAAAAAAAAAAATATATTCCAATTGAAATTTTTCTCTTCCAAAAATATATATTTATATACATGTAATGTAATTATTAAAATTTTGACTGACAACTAATTAATATCACGTTTCCATCTGACTTTTACTGAGTTAAACTGATGAAGGGTTGAAGAATGTCATGTATATTTTGGGTACATGTATACCTGACTCGAGAGTATATAAAACATAAATGTAATGGCTCAACTTCATCCCCCATCATCACGAAACATTTACCATATTATCTACACATTATTATATACATCCTCATGATATATACAATATAGATATTCCTCTTTCAGTCTGTTTGTAATATTGTATTATATAAACTTGCTATATATATATGATGATGAAATTTATATTATCTTAATGACGTTTTCCTTTGGTTTTGGTAAATTCACAATTATTTTATTTGTATATATTTATTTATAATGAGTAAAAATATTGTTTTTGTTACTTGCATTTGCTTATGGGCTTATTTACTTTTAATTATATGTCTATGTATACATAAAAGGGTTTATTATTTGCACGAGTAATTACTGGAATTGACGAAAACAATAGAAAAGTTTACCAGAAAGTCAGCTATTGAAATTTAAAAAAAATATTATTTCACACTAATATATTAAGTTATCTATAAATATAAATATATATATATATACTGTTGTCTTTTATAAAGTCATTTAGAATCAATTAACAATAAAAACGTCTGATTATTATTTTATATAAAAAGTTTATTTTGTATAGAATATATATAATCCGAACAGTTTATTATTAAATACAAGTAAAAAAATTAAGTATTATTATAAATGACAATCTTCAGATAATGACCTCTAAAAATAGCTTGACACGATTATATTTTTTTTCATCGATGAAATAAAATATACAGCTGTGGTTTATTATAGAAACATAAACCAACTACATTTTGAGGTATTTTTACATATAAAAAAAAAGAAAAACGAGGACAAATTCTTGATGCATATTGTTTATCGTGATAAAAAAAAAAAAAATAAAATAATTCACACTCAAGATAATAAATATTAAAAAATCAAAACTGCCACATGCCTCGTGGTTTTCCAATCAGAATCCAATGAGACGTTGGAAATGAAAATAAATAAAAAAAAAAAATGAAATTATTGTACTGATTGAAATGCAAGAGAACTTAACTTGACAACTTGAGATAAAAATTTTTAAAAGATTAATTAGATGTGAATATGAAATAATATTTTGTATTATTAAATGTCTATTGATACGATATACATAAAATTGTTATTATTATTAAACGTATGTGTAGGTTAAAAATCAGCTAAAAAAAAAAAAAAAGAAGTGGGGCGTGTTCGCTAAATCGACAGCTTGGCGTCTTGTAAACACAAGCCGGCGCGATCCTGTTTGCGCTCGCTCGGGCATAATCCGAGGTAATCCCCTTCGTACAATACGCCCAGTGATTTACTTTGCAACTTATTTTTTTTATTTTTTATATATATATATATATAAAATTATATAGATATAGATATGAATTTTTTTTATTCCACACATTTTAAACAAAAAAAAATATATATGTGATTTTTTTTTTGTCACTTATTTTAATCAGTAATTTTTATTATTTATGAAAACAAATTTTAATTAGTATTGTTACAAGGATTTTACACTACTCTTTTTTTTTTTTAATTTTTTCTATTTTTCCTTTTTACATTTAGACTTTTGAGTAGTCACTAATTATGGTGTACCAGTACTGCAATCGAATCACATCTGTATATAAGAGTATAATTGACACACTTGAAATAAATCTTCAAACCAAACTCAGTTGCGGAAATAAAAAAAAGACATGTGTTAATTAGTTTAAAAAAAGAAAAAAAAAAAAAAATGTTTTTCTTTTTATATTGTAAATTTTTATGTTTGTTTTTTTATTTTATTTTTTTATTTATTTTCTACGAAGGTTCAGTGAACTTGTAAAAAGGTTTTTAGTTTTGAGTTGGGTTGAGATCAAAGTACGCAACTTGTTTCAAGTGTCAACGATTGACACAGCTGCGATTAACCAAGGTCGACTTTTATTAAAATTTTTAAATATATATTATATATCTGTATCTTTCGACTAATGTACATATATATATATATAAGTGTATAGTCATATAATATTTTTTAAATATCATATTGGTGATTTAATATCGATAATATTCGATTGATTAAAATTCAAATGATTATATATATATTTTTTTTTTAATTATTTTTTTATTATTTTTGAATGTTTTTAGTGACGTATAGTGATCAAAAGCCTGAAGATTTTACCTTCGCAGCAGTTGGGCGCTGCGGTCGCTCCATGGCCGGGCGCCACTGGCCTCCTGTCAGTCACCGCTGATGATATGGCCCACAAAGGTAAATATATCCTTCATTTTTCAATTTTAATTCTATATATTACAATATTCTAAACTTTTCGATTTTCTCTCATTTCATATATACATTAAAAAAAATAATAAATTAATTAATAGCAATATATATACGTTGATTTAATATAAATAATTGGTATATATAAGTGGTAGATCTCTTGAATCAATCTCTGTTCGACTCATTATTGAGATAAAATGCATAAATTATATTTGGATATAGGGCTATACCTTGCAAGACTAAATACGCCATATTGCCAAGGCTGGGCCCAGTCTTGTCTTGGTAAATTTGTCGCTTTTTAATAAAACTATTAAAAAATACAAAGTACACAATAAAAACAAAAAAAGAAGCAAAACTAAATATATATTTATTTATATATTGTTACGAGTGTGAAGTTAAATATTCTGTCCACTCATAATGGGATAGACAGAGACAAACAATAACATCTAACCAATAAAATTATAGCAACAGATATAAACATTAGATTTATAATACGATCAACCAACGTTAGTTTGAGTGAAGTTTATGGCATCAAATGAATTTAAGAAAGACTAGAAGTCTTTTTCCGTGTTGTAAAAAATATATTGATATAAACTTAAGATAATAAAGATATCGTCGCTATAAAAACAATTCGTAACATTAGTGTCAGAAGTGAAAAAAATTAAAATATAATTATCAACGGCGGAACTATAATTATTTTGTTTGTGTTTGTCTTGATTTAAATAAAATTTTTATGTTTTTCGGATAAATAAACGTGTGGCGTGACATAACATAAAAGTGATATCATTTATACTTATATACGACTGTCAAATTAAAAAAGAATAAAAAGATAGTTTTATAAATGAAAAAAATCAAATAATAAATATATTTTAATTTTTATCAACAATATTTGGAGATATATAATATTTCACTGATTAAAAAACTATTTAACAATTTTTTGTCTGTAAAAAATTAAAATTTATCTTTAAAATATTTAACAAAAAACGATATTTTACTACAAATATTCTTTTGGCATTTGTTTCTCTGCATTTAAACTTATATATTCATAAGAAAAAAAATAAAGGATATGATTACATTGACAGATTATTCCATGAGCTTTCGATTGAGCGTAATATCATTGAGATCGGTGCATTATAAAAAAAGTTAAAAGTGATTGAATGAAATAGAAAACTCTTTCAATGCTATTTAAATGGAAAATAGTAATACGCAATGAGCAATCTATAAATATTTTTCAATCTTTCAATTCAGTCATATATACCTAATGTTTAAACATCCTAATGTTTATAGCCTTGAAAAAAAATTATAAAAAACAGATAAAAACATAGCATTCAAACTATTGATAATTTTGTAGCTACAAGGAAAAGATGTATAGTTAAGAAAATTTATTAAATAAATTTTTTTTATAAATTATACGTATTCAAAAATATTTGTCACGAAAGATCGTTGAGACGTTAAATAAACGAGTCAGTTAAAAAATTGAGTGAATCCACAAGTGAGTAAACATTCAAGATAGAGTCTCGCGTCAACGATCCAAGTAGAATATACGTTAAATGTATATATATATATAGATTTGGGTGAATGGATATGATTCTCGGGAGTGCACGTTCAGGATGCTTGAAAATCGCCCGAGTTATCTGACCGAGTGCGCGTGACCATTGGGGTGAATAGCGTTAAGTTAACGCTGGATCATCGAATCAAGACACGACACACAAACACAATTTCTCAAAAGAATCAATCAAATATTTATTCATCAATTTTTCATTAGTTTTGGAAATATATGCAGATAATAATAATATAGAAAATTGATCTATGTTTTTTTTTTTTTTGTAAATTTTTGAATTTCTATATTTGTTTTTTTTTCAGCATGTTTATCAAAAAAAAAAAAAAAAAATACATACTAGTAAAAAAATATAATTATAAAGAACTTAAAATTTTATCGCACAACAGAAAAACACCCTTCACGACTGTGGCGTAATGAGTTATAATTTTTTTCTTATTTTTTATTGAATTACTATATTAAAAAATAATAAATAATATTATCAAAGTAAATAAATAAATAAATATACATATTTTTATATTTAACGGATTATTTAACAGTCTTTTTATTAAATTTTCTTTGAACCGTCGGTTAAAGCTAGAAGAAGGTGCTTTTTGACGACTCTTATTCAATTAATTCGTAACTGCTGGCGACAGAAATGCCACCACCACCCTTTGCAGTAGCACGTTCTCTACTTTTATTTCTTTTTCATCGTGAGTAAAAAAAAAAATTTAGAGAACCTCACTGAAGCGCCGTTAAGAAATCTCAGCATCAAAGGTCGACCCACCCTCTTTCTTTTTTCATTTTCTGCCTCTAGTTTTTTTCCGGCCCTCTTAAATATTTTTCTACACTTTTATTTTTTTTTTTTTGACAATTTTTTTATTTTTTTCCTTTTTTCCTTTTTAGCCCCGTCTATTTTCCATCCCCTACTTTTATCGTTTTATTTTTGCAAAGTATTGATTCAATGATTTTTCGGGTATATGCGTTATGAATTTTCCACAAAGAGAGATAGACTGTATACTCTCAGTGAAATTCGTACGATATGCATTCAACTGTAAAATTTTCTCTTCAAACAGAACCACCCTGGGGGTATTATTTATATATATATATATGCCTATACGCAATATTTTGTACTAAAATTGTGTAGCTTAAAAAAAAAAAAAAAAAAAAAAAAATACAATTTATGAATTTAAAAAATTATAAAAATATATGTACACAGAGATAAACGAATTTAGATATTTCACATTCATTTTATTGAAGCTTTTAAGCTTAATTGTTTTTCTAAATTTTAGCTTATATAACTATGAACATATATAAATTATTGTATAATAAGGCCACTGCTAGACTGATTTATAAAGTTTACGATGAATTATATTTTTAAATATAAACTCTCAGAACGAAGGTTCGTGGTGAAAAATTTTTCTTTGCTTTTCCAGATTTTTTTTTTTTCCTGATGATAAAGTATACTCATATATTTGTTTTATATAATCTTCCCTATACATACCAATACATATAACCCTTCCATATTAATTCAATTATTTACCAACAGCTTTTGTAACTTCCTCGAGTCAAGAAATATAGAACTATACTTCTTTATTTCTTTAGCAACGAAATAATAATTAAAAAAAGTAAATAATATTACTTGCCTAGAAATCAGATCTCATTTAATATTGTTTATCATGTATGAAAAAAAAAAATGTATGAAGGAAAACGCCAATTTTGAACTTTGGTTTAGGTTTTTTAACTATCACATGCTTGTAGGCCGTGTAAATCTTTTTTAGATTTTTATATCCATTATTTTGGCTTCCATATTGTATGGGGTATTTCATCACAATCGAAAATGTGTTTTATTTTTTCAATAATTTTTTTCGGTTTTTTGCAAAATTTTATTTTAAACTTTAAAAATTACGTTTAAAATATATAAAAAGCTGTTTTTTTTTAAATTGCCCGATATATTATCGTTTTCGAAAATCTGAGAAAACTTGAACTATTATCGGTCTTGAATCCTGTTGGGTTTTCTGAATTTCTGTAAAAACGACTAGAATAAATAAAAACGTAAAAATAAAGTAAGTCATAATTTAAAGTAAACTTTTTTTATACTCATAATAATTTTTAATGACAGTAAATATATATATATATATATAGTTGTTTATGTATATATAGCGAATATTTCATCTTGTATCGATAAACTGCAATCACTTTATTTATTTATTTATTTTTGATATGTCTCGCATTCAACGTCAGTGACATCAAGTTTTATATTTTTCAACCCCTCTGACTTAACTTTTACTTCAACTTTCAACATCCAATGCATGCTTATTCTTTTTATTCTGCATTAAACCCCGACGGCATCTTTCATCCGAGAATGCAAAAAGTCGCGACTCCTTTTCCAAGCGTCAACGGATATCACCCCTTTATTTATTTTTTTTTTCTTCTTTTAGCATACATCTAGACTCTCATTTTCATCCCTCGTATAATAATAATAATAATAATAATAATAATAATAATAATAATAATTCAAAATAGTAAAAACAGTGTTAATATATATGTATATTATATAAATTTATAAATTTTAGAAAATTTAAATTATATTTCAATTTTTTTTTTGCTGTTAAATAAAGGGTACCCCCATTAAACATTAATATCAATATTGTGACAAATTATAGATTCGTTTACTTGAAAAAAACATTCAAATATTTATTGTAAGACATATATATACATATAACACAACTGTCGTTTTAATATTTCCCCTAAATGTTTTGAAAGATTACATTTGAGATTACATCGGTAAACTGCATTGTACAATTTTTTTATTTTACTATATTTTATTCGTAAATATATATTTCAATGAAAAAAAAAAAAAAAAGAAATTGAGTGTTATTATATATACATATATGTATAGTTGCTGTTTTGCAATAAAACAAGAATAAAAAAATTAAAAAAAAATATTTTTAGGTGCTGAGCTATAAGTATATATAGGTACATATATATTTTTATAAGAAAAAATTTTAAAATATTGAAATAAACACAAATACATCAAAAATAATTTTCCCTAAAAATAAAATTACTTGATAATTAATTTTTAGAATTTATCAGGTTAGAATAGAATGTGAATATGAGATTTGTAAATGTACCTTGTTATGTGTTATTTCAATTGTTGTTGAGGGCACGTACGTCAATGTGGACAGTTTCCTTCGTATAATGAAAATAATGAATCAAAACAACACACAAATAAATAAATACGAAAACAGGCACCCCGAATAATAACAATAATAATAATAATAATGATTCATGATGGCACAAATTAACCATAACACTATATTTGATAATTTCTGTTTTAACATAGTTTTGTATTTATTATATTACTATTATATACGTTTAAATTAATTGCCAATTTTTTTGAGTGAGACCAGCAGTCCGATCAGCAAAAATTGGCTTTTAAAACGCATTTGATAGGTTTCCAAGAACTTTATATATGTATTTGAAACGTATTTTAATTGCATGCCAATGCATTAAGCTGGACTATATATATAGTCAATGTTTAAAACGTTCCTGATATATGCATTTATCTGCGAAACGTCTTGCAACGTTTTAGATATGTTCTAGATACGTTTCTACAATGTGTATTGAAAGTGTATATCTATAAAATATATTCTGATCTGTTTTTAAAAAATGTTAACTTAACGCATCATAAAAATATCATAAAAATATTTTCCTAGATATTTTTTAAATACATTAAATTATGGTTTTTGTTAGCCAATGATTAGTTATTGTAATTCCTAAGATGGTTAGCATTTTTAGATTCTCATAAAAATTATATTTATCCTAATAATTTATTTCCACGAATGTAAAATATATATTTATATGATACTCTCAAACTTTTTTAAATAAATTAAATAAATAAAATTTATATAATCTCGCATTACATCCAGTAAAATCAAGTTAAAAATTTTGATGAAGTTACAGACATAGTAATAGCGTATGCGAATACGTAAAAACATTGATTGCATATATTTAAAACAAGTTGTTTTTTAATTTAATTTAA
>WSYQ01000777.1:0-22436 GCA_011426435.1 Lysiphlebus fabarum
TGAAAATATAAACCACAAAAACACTGGCAAACTGACAATGAGTTTTACAGAGTTTTATTTGTGTTATACTGAAGAAATTATTTTTTTCACTTGTCTCACACGTCTTTTAATCTATTTATTTTGTAGTTGTACGTGTGGTATGTAATCTATTTGTATCACAAATTTATAATTAATCCATGTCTCCCACATTATTTTCAACATAAAAATAATTTTTTACTGAAAAAAAAAAATTGGGTGTTGACTCAATTGAAGATTTGTAGCGCCGCCACTGTTTTTTTTTCTTTTCTCTTCTCTTTTTTTAAAAATATTTTTCCTCCCATCCAGCCACGTACTGACGTATATCACTGATAAGGCAGCATTTTATGGCACAGTGGAATATTTTTATTTGATTATATAGCGACAATATGATGATATAAAATTGTGATTTAATCTCAACAGCAGCTAAAATAATAAATAAACTTTGTAATTATTTCAGATTTTTATTGACAATAATATTGATGAAGCCTATATTTTCGACTTGTCATTTATATGAGATGACACATTGACATTTTAATGACAGGCTGTGACAGGCTATTGTCAATGTCAAATTGATTCATTCATTTCTCAAATTCATTTTTATCGCTTCATGAAATACTACCTTAAAAATATAAATTCAAAAAACTATAGATTTTTTTTTTTTTTCTATCAATAAATCAATAAATTGTAAATAGATTATATTCTAGATATTAAATTATTATTAATATTATATTTTATCTATTACTTATAACTGTTTACTAAATTATATTATTATTATAATATTATTGTCAAAATAAATTATTTGTTTACCTTTTTTTAAAAAAAAAAAATTTATAAATAAGTACAGTGTAAATAAAGCTTAAGGCTCGATCATGTAATGATGTAATATATTTACATTTTAATTTACACAACTGTCATCGTTATAATCATTATATTATCATTAATTATCAAACACAATTAAACATCATCAAATATTTTGAAATATAAAAAAAAATAAAAAAAAAAGCTTAATCATACCTTACATGGAACTACAAGAGATTGGACCAACAGCAATCGACCACACCACCACAACACAACGTGGCATTATTTTACAGTTTTATACAATTTTTTAATACACAGTGAATAATCAATTTTTAATTTATATTTATTTACAAAAATTATTAAATTTATAAGTAATTAAAAAAATCAAGTTAAGTCATTGAAATTAAATATTTAAAATATCAATGAAATTATGTGATGTTTCATTCCTATATGAAGATCATATATTTTCATTATTATTTATATTTTTATTAAACAAAATATAAGGTTACCTATAACAACACAGATTTATCAATAGATAAATATTCTCAGGTTTTAAAAAAATAATGAAACATACTTGTTATTTTATTTAAAAAATTAAATTGTTAATTGTTATTTTTTTTTAATATTTAAATTGTGGTAATTTTTCATTTAATTAAAAGGTAAATTATAAATTATTATATGCCTATATTATTTTGATTATTAAAATTAATTATTTTATTACAGATTAATATTGTTAAATAATATAAGTAAATAAATAAATAATTAAAAATGACAATACGATCGAAAAAAAATTACAAGCAAGAGCTTGAAGATGGACAGATGGATAAAGTTGGTGTTCATGAACAAGGTGACATACGTGGTGATGAAGGAAACATTGCAATATTATTATTTTTATATTTACTTCAAGGTATTCCACTTGGTCTTTGCAGTGCAATACCAATGATATTACAAAACAGACATGTCTCTTACAAACAACAAGTAAATAATTATTATTTATTTATTTATTTTTAAATATTAATTTTATATAATTATTGATGATAATTAATTAATTTTTTAGGCAGAATTTAGTTTTGTTCAATGGCCATTTTCATTAAAATTATTATGGGCACCAATTGTTGATGCAATTTATTTTCAAAAATTTGGTAGACGTAAAACATGGCTTATACCAACTCAATATCTTATGGGATTATTTATGTTATATTTATCAGGACATGTAGAAACTTGGTTAAATAATGATACAGAAGGTCCAAATATTGGTTTACTTACTGTATTATTTTTTTCATTAAATGTTTTAGCAGCTACTCAAGATATTGTTGTTGATGGTTGGGCATTGACAATGCTCAAAAGGTAAATTATATTTTCATTGTTAATTAAAACAAATTAATTATTTTTATTTATTTTAATAGAAAAAATGTTGGATATGCATCAACATGTAATAGTGTTGGTCAAACTGCTGGTTATTTTTTGGGATATGTATTATTTATTGCATTAGAATCACCAGAATTTTGTAATGGTTATCTTCGTTCAACTCCATCTGATAATGGTATTGTAACATTGCCTGGATTTTTGTATTTTTGGGGATGGATATTTATATGTTGTACAACATTTGTTGCAATATTTAAACATGAAAAAGCTGAAAAAAATATTCAAACAAATGATTTATTTGAAGATATTAAACAATCATATAAATTACTTTGGTGTACAATGAAATTACCAGCAATTAAAACAACTGCATTAATTTTACTTACTGCCAAGGTATATTATTAATAATTTAAGCTAATTTAAAATATTATTATTATTATTATTATTATTAAATATAAATTAAATTTTTTATTTTAAAGATTGGTTTTTCTGCTTGTGATGCAGTAACAGGATTAAAGTTGGTTGATGCTGGTGTACCAAAAGAAAAAGTAGCACTCTTAGCAGTACCATTGATACCATTACAAATTGTTTTACCACTTTTAATATCAAGTTATACAAGTGGACCAAGACCAATGGATGTTTTTTTGAAAGCTATGCCATATAGATTGGTATTTGGTTTATTTGCAGCTTTATTAGTTTGGATAACACCATTATTTGTACAAAATGGTGTTGTACCAATTTATTATATATTTATTCTTCTTGGCATCTATGTATTTTATCAGGTAAAAATTATTAAAATAAATTCATTTATTCATAATTATTTTAATTAAATAAATAACATAATAATTAATTATATTTTTAAATTTACAGATTGCAGCAAGTAGTATGTTTGTTGCATCAATGGCATTTTTCGCAAAAGTAAGTGATCCAGCTGTTGGTGGTACTTATATGACATTTTTAAATACTCTATGTAATTTGGGTGGTATTTGGCCATCAACAGCCGCACTTTGGTTTGTTGATACTCTTACATGGCGCCAATGCAGTATTGATGCTGAAAATAATTGTAGTAATTCAATTGAACGCGAGGTTATTATATATTATAAATTTTTTTATCATAACAATATTAAATTATATAATAAACTATTATCTAATATATATTTTTTTTTTAATTTTAGCAATGTGAAATAGCGGGAAAATGTGTTACATTACTTGATGGTTTTTATATTGAAAGCATTATTTGTCTTATTATTGGTTTCCTTTGGTTCAGATGGGGTAAAAGAAAAATTAATTATCTACAATCACGACCAATGTCACAATGGAAGGTCGTTCAACGTAGTTAACAATTACTGTCAGTTGTTTAAAAAAAAATTATTCAATTATATTTACAGAAAAAAAAAAATATTTGTGTATAATTATTTGATTGTTTTGTCGTTCATGTTATTGAACATTTTCCAATACAAAACAAGGTAAAAGATTATTTAAAAAAAAAATTAATTAATTTCATATAACATATAATTTATATAAATAAACTGTAAATAAATAGAATTAAAAAAATTTATGATTTAAGTATAATCTTACCATAAATTTAAATGAGTCTAATTTAGATGTTTTTTTCTTTTTATATTAATTATTAATTTTATAGTATTTTATAATTATTGTGCTGAATTAATAACTCGTTGTAATTATTTATATTATAACAATTTATTTTATTAGAACAAAAAACAAACAAACTCCGATTATTAATAATAATATTTTAATTATAAATTGAATTAATTTAAACACTTTGTTTATCAATTGAAACGTATTCTAATAACAACTCCTTTATCATCAAAACAATTTGAAATAGCAGATGCATTTGTTGAAGTATTAGGATTTTGTATTGTACCATTTTGTGGTACATGATTTTGTGAATTTGAAAAATATTGAACTGCTTCATCAACATCCCATGGTTGACGAATTATTTCACCATTTCTTAATGTTGGACAAAGTGTATTTTCTTCTGGATCTTCATCAACAATAGGCTTCTTCAATGGTGGTTTTGCCAAAATTATAATTATATTAAAACTGTTAAAAAATAACAACAATATAATAATTTTTTCAAAAGAAATATTAAATCGTGACATTTTACTTTTGTTGAAAAAAAATAATTAAAAATAAAAAACTCAGTATCGTATTGTAAATGTAAACAATTTTTAATCAGTTTTTTTTTTTTTTTTATTTGCTTTTTTCATAATTTTTTATTGATTTATGAGTAAATTTAATAAAAATTGTTTTTAAAAACATTGTTCGATAAAATTGAAATAAAATTGAAATAATTATTAATCATCATTTCCAAATACAATACATCTAGAATTAGAATTCATTGGACTTGAAGGTTGACAATTGAAAGTATTTGAAAAATATTTTAAATTACGTAAAGATTCATTTATTCTTAAACGAGCTGGACTGTGTTCTTCTGTACCATTTATTCCATATCTTTCATTCCACCATGTATAAGTTCCAGTGTGACAAAATTTCTATGAAAAAAAAATAATCAATTAATAAAATATATATTAATATTACTATTTAATTGACTCACTGTTGCAAATGATATAAAAAATAATTGATCACTACTATAATTTTCAAGACCAATAAGTTTAATATCATCATTTTTTTTAGTTTCATTTTTATAAGATAAATATGCTGCTCTGATACCAGCAACGTCAGCCATATTTTCTAATCTTCTAAAATTTCCAGTTGATTGAATAATTATTGTTTCATTATTATTAGCGAATTCAGTAATATTTTTATTGAAATCATTTTCAAAACAATTTATTTTATTTTTATATAAATCATTTGTCAATACAGGCCATTGAACTTCGACCCAATTTTTATCATATAAAATTCCTTGATTAGAAAAAAAATGAAAAAATTAATTTTAATTATAATTATTATGTAATTTGATGATATTTTTGTTTAATTTTTTATTTACCATGAGGGTCAAGTGCATGATAAAATTCATGACCAATAATAAAACCAACAGAACCGTATTTAATTGATCTAAAAAATTAAATTGAAATATAATAGAATAATTATTGTATTATGTATATATATTTTATGTATTTTGAAAACTTACAGCGGTAAATCAATGGAAAATATTGGTGAATTAGCATAAACCATTGGAAAAACTATATAAGATAATAATTGATTTTAATTTTGAAATACAACGTAAAAGAATTGATTTAAATGAAAAATATAATTACGTATTGCATTGAAGTAGTAGTTGTACATGGCATTGAAACTTATTGGTTTAATTGTTTTCCATCTATAAATGAAAATAATATTTTGCTTTATAATATTTATCCTCAATGATTATATTCACCTGATAAAAAACTAGAAATTTGAAAAAAAAAAAAACTTCGAATACCTCTTTGGTCATTATATTCGCCGAATAGAAATTGAAAAATTTTTCGAAAGAGAAATTCGAATACCTCTTCAGTCATTATATTTGCCTAAGAAAAATTCGAAATTTTTTCACAAAAAAATTCAAATACCGCTTCGGTTATTATATTCTCCTGATACAAATTCAATTTTTTTTCGAAAATTTTTAAAATAAGTTAATATTGATAAATCAAAAATATCGATAATAGAGAAAAACGGGGAACGGCATTGAATACCTCTCTTCAAGTCATGTTCGCCTAGTATTTTTCCCATTTTTTTCAATAAATTTTTAAATAAGTTAATATCGATAAATCAAAAAATATCGATAATGCAGAAAAACGGGGAACGGCATTGAATACCTCTTTTCAAGTCATGTTCGCCTAGTATTTTTGCCAATTTTTTCAATAAATTTTAAAATAAGTTAATATCGATAAATCAAAAAATATCGATAATGCAGAAAAACGGGGAACGGCATTGAATACCTCTCTTCAAGTCATGTTCGCCTAGTATTTTTGCCAATTTTTTCAATAAATTTTAAAATAAGTTAATATCGATAAATCAAAAAATATCGATAATGCAGAAAAACGGGGAACGGCATTGAATACCTCTCTTCAAGTCATGTTCGCCTAGTATTTTTGCCAATTTTTTCAATAAATTTTAAAATAAGTTAATATCGATAAATCAAAAAATATCGATAATGCAGAAAAACGGGGAACGGCATTGAATACCTCTCTTCAAGTCATGTTCGCCTAGTATTTTTGCCAATTTTTTCAATAAATTTTAAAATAAGTTAATATCGATAAATCAAAAAATATCGATAATGCAGAAAAACGGGGAACGGCATTGAATACCTCTCTTCAAGTCATGTTCGCCTAGTATTTTTGCCAATTTTTTCAATAAATTTTAAAATAAGTTAATATCGATAAATCAAAAAATATCGATAATGCAGAAAAACGGGGAACGGCATTGAATACCTCTCTTCAAGTCATGTTCGCCTAGTATTTTTCCCTTTTTTTTCAATAAATTTTAAAATAAGTTAATATCGATAAATCAAAAAATATCGATAATGCAGAAAAACGGGGAACGGCATTGAATACCTCTCTTCAAGTCATGTTCGCCTAGTATTTTTCCCTTTTTTTTCAATAAATTTTAAAATAAGTTAATATCGATAAATCAAAAAATATCGATAATGCAGAAAAACGGGGAACGGCATTGAATACCTCTCTTCAAGTCATGTTCGCCTAGTATTTTTGCCAATTTTTTCAATAAATTTTAAAATAAGTTAATATCGATAAATCAAAAAATATCGATAATGCAGAAAAACGGGGAACGGCATTGAATACCTCTCTTCAAGTCATGTTCGCCTAGTATTTTTGCCAATTTTTTCAATAAATTTTAAAATAAGTTAATATCGATAAATCAAAAAATATCGATAATGCAGAAAAACGGGGAACGGCATTGAATACCTCTCTTCAAGTCATGTTCGCCTAGTATTTTTGCCAATTTTTTCAATAAATTTTAAAATAAGTTAATATCGATAAATCAAAAAATATCGATAATGCAGAAAAACGGGGAACGGCATTGAATACCTCTCTTCAAGTCATGTTCGCCTAGTATTTTTGCCAATTTTTTCAATAAATTTTAAAATAAGTTAATATCGATAAATCAAAAAATATCGATAATGCAGAAAAACGGGGAACGGCATTGAATACCTCTCTTCAAGTCATGTTCGCCTAGTATTTTTCCCTTTTTTTTCAATAAATTTTAAAATAAGTTAATATCGATAAATCAAAAAATATCGATAATGCAGAAAAACGGGGAACGGCATTGAATACCTCTCTTCAAGTCATGTTCGCCTAGTATTTTTGCCAATTTTTTCAATAAATTTTAAAATAAGTTAATATCGATAAATCAAAAAATATCGATAATGCAGAAAAACGGGGAACGGCATTGAATACCTCTCTTCAAGTCATGTTCGCCTAGTATTTTTCCCTTTTTTTTCAATAAATTTTAAAATAAGTTAATATCGATAAATCAAAAAATATCGATAATGCAGAAAAACGGGGAACGGCATTGAATACCTCTCTTCAAGTCATGTTCGCCTAGTATTTTTCCCTTTTTTTTCAATAAATTTTAAAATAAGTTAATATCGATAAATCAAAAAATATCGATAATGCAGAAAAACGGGGAACGGCATTGAATACCTCTCTTCAAGTCATGTTCGCCTAGTATTTTTCCCTTTTTTTTCAATAATTTTTTAAATAATTTCATATCGATTTATAGATAAATTTCTTTATTTTTTAATACATTTTGAATACCTCTTAGGTTTTTATATTTGCCTAGTTAATATCCATTCTTTTATCGAACCAAAAAGTTTGAATACCTCTTCGGTTATTATGTTCAACTAATACAAATTCATTTTTTTTCAATTTTTTTTTTGAAAAAATTTCAATTCGTATTAGGCAAATATAATGTCCGAAGAGGTATTCGAATTTTTTTTTTAAATATTGGATTTTCATTAGGCAAAAATAAGACTGAAGAGGTATTCGATTTTTTTTTTTGAAAAAAATTTTGGATTTTTATCAGGCAAGTATAATAATTGAAGAGAATTTTTTTTTTTGTTAAAACTGAATCTTTATTGGGCAAGTATAATAATCGAAAAGGTGTTCGAATATTTTTTTTTTGTGAATGTATCTTCCCGAGTGATTTTTTTCTGATATAACTTGATGGTCTTAAACGTTATCTTTGTGATTTTTTTTTGGGATTCGAACATCTTTTTATTCTCTCAATTATATACTTACTCGTATGGTGTCATTGGCAGCTTGTATTGTTTTAAATTTTTAACTTTATCAAATTTTACATAGTTCAATATGTTATCAAAATATGTCATTCCAGGGTCTAACTACAAACAAATCCAACAATAAATAAAAGATGTTGACACATAAAAAATTATTAACAGTTCGTTATTTAATTTATACATAAATTATAGTGACATAAAAAATATCAAAATTACTTCAGCATAATATTTTTCAACACCCAAAGGTTCATCATACCAATCGTAATATCCAATCATCATGTGTATTGATTCAATTTTATCATACAAAATTGATTTTGTATTTTCATCCAGCCAGTTTGTTTTTGATATATCATCAAGAGTTTGCTTTCTTAATTTTTCACTTATTTTCAAAATCTAATGTTTTTTAAAAGTTAATTTCAATACGAATAACTATGTATTTTTTTATTTTATCTTATGTTTAAATATTGATAAGAACAAACAATAACTACTTACATTATTTTTATAACTTTTTGGAAAATAAATTTGCGAGTACAAATGAAATAATGTGTGAGAAAGTCGACACTCAATTAAACATTCTTTTTGTCTGTAATTATTTATAAATTATTACAATATTTAATTTATATATTTATAAATAATTTTACCTAGATAATCGTCTGTCAATATTTATATCACGAACATCAAATAGTAAAATTCTTGCTTCTTCATTTGTAAACAATATAAATGTAGATACAAATTTCCAATTGATATAATTAACTGTTAAAAATAGCAAATTATTTTTATAGAAAACCATACATATTCAAATCGAAATAATTTATAAAAATTTGTACTTATTGTTCTGTTATCAGTTTGATTTAATATCTTTGCAAGTCTTGATATATATTTCCAAATCATAATTAAAACACTTTCATCATCATAAATATTAATACCAATAGGAACAAATAAATTATTAATATATTTTAACCAATTAATTGATCCAGTTTTATCAATTTTATTAAAATTATCATCATAGTTTTTTTGTATTTCTTTGATTGTAACATTTTCGAAATTTATGTCATATGCATTTTGTGTTGCCTGGTTTATATTAAATTATAATATTTTGTCTTAAATTGAATTAATATATAATTATTTTAATTAATTACCTGATACAAAGCAAATTCAAAATCAAGTATTTTTATTATTTCTTCATCAAGATCTTTTTCTGAATAATTTATATTTTGGTTTTTTAAAATTAATTTTGATACTTTTTCAATGAATAAATGATATTCTGTTTTTTTTATTTTCCAATTATCCCATCTTTGAGATAAAGAAAATACATCAGTTCTTGGAAACTTTGGAGCTTCAATCTTTATTAATATTTTTCAATAAAGAAAAATACAAAAACAGCGTAAATTAATGAACGTAAATATAAAAATTTCATTAGATTATTTTTATAAAAACGATATAAATTTCTTACTTCTATTTTATTGGTAGATCTTGTGGCATAATCAGAAACAACTTTGATGTCAAATAGAGAATAAGAGCTTGTTAAATTACCATAAAATTCATCAACGAAATGCCAATCTTTATCATCAATATAATTATCAACCATCATAGGCCATTTTCCTGATGATTGTTGAATAATTTTATTGATTGGATCAAGACCAATACTATCAAGTGTTTCTGTATGCATTTAAAAAAATATAAATAACTATTTTTTTATTGTTATTTGTTTTTAAAAATATTAATCGACTTACCAATATCCATGCAATTTAAATAATATTGTTTCATTATTTTTCTAGATCTAGTTGTATTTTCATAATCTTTTGATTCAAGAATTTCAAGTAATTTACGATCAAATATTTCTAGACCAATTGTTTCTCTTGTTGATTCTTTTTTATCATCAACAATGGGATTTGAAATTGGCCAATTACCACAAACAAATTCATAAAAATCATCACATGAATCAACATTTTGTTTTAATCCTTGATATATTAATCTTGATGCTTCTTTACAGTTATCACTCTTACAAATATTATCAATACAATTTGACAATAATTTATTTTTAATTGATACAATAATTATAAATTTTAAAAAGCTTAAAAATCTAAATAAAAAAATTTTAATTATTTATTTAAAAAAAGTAATAAGTAAAAAGTAATAAATATTTAAAACATACATAAAGTTTTTAAATGACATTGTGTTGTCAAGTTTTAAAATGATACTGCTTATAATATTTTTATAAATAATTAACAAAGTCTTTGAATTATTAATTATCACATTTATTATCATTAAAAGCAGTAGTGATTTAATTAAAAAAGAGTTATTTGTTATTTGTAAAATAATAAATAAAAAATTAATGATGTTTGATAAATAAATAAGCAATATATTTTTTAAATGTTGATTATGACCACAATTTATAAAGAAAAAAAAAATTAAACAAATCGTACAATTATAAAGACAAAAATATTTTATATTTTAATTTTATTCGTATTTATATCACAGAGGATCACGTTAAATCGGACCAATCATTATTACAAAAAATATAATCCATACTTGAGATATATTTTAGAATTAAAATACATATAAATTTATTTCAAATTATATTTTTTAATTGATTATTATTTGATAAAAAAAATATAATAAAAACATTATATCATTAAAAATTAAAGAATTACTAAATGAAAATAATTAAAAATAAAAAAAATTTAAATTTATATTTTTTATCATTAAAAAATACATTAATTAATTTTTATGTAATTAAAGCCACGTACCAAAATGAATACCTTACGTGATAAAAGTATTTTATCAATTAAAAAAAAAAATATCGCAACAATATTGTCATTTTAATAAACAAAAAAATCACAAGTACCAAAAGAAATGATTTAAAAATAAGTAGCATCTTTGCTACTATTTCGATTTTCTATATAGAAAAAAAATTGATACAAAAAAGTGTAAGGCACTGAAATTAAATAAAACAAGTCTCTGTCACTTCTGAAATGGTACTTGCACTTTTTTGTTATCAAAGATAAAATTAAATTCAAGTATAAAAAATACATTATTTTATATAATATAAATACTAGAATATTTAACTGAGGCAATAAAACTTTGTATACTGTACAATGAAAAAAAAAAATAAAAAGAAAAAAATATGCCAATCAAAATTAAATAAAAAAAAAACACAATAATATTATTTAAAATAATATAAAAAAAATATATATTATAATTGCTACCAAGGTCTCCACATAAGATTTCTATAATTAACTCTTTCAATATCAATATTTTCATTGTTAGCTTGATGATTATTACGTATTGTATTTGGTATATTATTATTACTATTATTATTTTTTCTCATGACATAATTTGATTGTGATTGATTATCAAATGAATATGAATATTCTGAATTTGGTGGTGACATTGGTGGTTGTGGTTGTGCAATTCTTTGATTTGTAAATTGTAATGATGATAATGGTCTTGACATTGTTATATCATTAGACAAACGAGATGAATTATTGATTGTATCACAAATTCTATTTGAATTTAGTATTATTGGTGACAATGCATTTGGTTGTGGAATTACCTAAAAAAATAAAAATGAAATTTAATTATATAATATTATATTTAATTTATATATGCGTATATAGATTTTTTTTTTTTTTTTTTTTGTTGAAATAATATAATTATTGATTAAATACTTGCCTGGACATTAATATTTCTAGTTGTTTGTAATCCAGATGCAAGATGTCTTGCTAAACGTTCACCAGATTCATCAGGAAGTGAAGCAAGATATCTACATGCTTCAGTTGCACAATGACCAAAACCAGATTTCCATCTACTTTCAGCTGTTGCAATATCTTGAGGTGGAACAATAATAGTTGGTGTTGATACTGTTGATAATGATGGTTGAGATCCATGGATTTTTTGTAAATGACGAACTGTTAATTCAAGAATATCAGCTTTTTCTAGCTTACTGATATTTTCACCTTCAGTCTAAATAAAATATAAATATAATAATAATTATTTTAATATAAAAGTTCTTCATATATGTATTTATTATTTTTTTATTTATTTAAAATTTATTTACTTCGAGAGCTTCAACCATGAGATCCTTTAATTCATCCAAACATCGATTGATACGTGCACGTCTTTTTCTTTCCAGTAGTGGTTTTGTAACCTGATTTATTTAATTCATATATATTAACTAGCTGACCCGGCAAACGTTGTTTTGCCATATATATACATATATGCCAGCCACGAAATAATTGCATTTAACGAAAGTAGGGAATAGCGGGATAAGAAATTAAACGTGTAAAATTCTCCGAATAATTAAACGATGAACATTTATTCTCTTAGATACCAAATATTAAAATATATCTGTTATAAATTTTAAATATGGGGTGAAATAACTAAAATGCTAAGATCTTTTCCCTCGACTTCTCAGAATTATACTTTCAATTTTTTTTCTAGTTCATTGACATAAAATGAGGATCCTGAATTTTTTTTTAGAAGTTACCACCCCTTCTTTGAGGGTGTTTCCAGCCCGTTTATTTCTAAATATGACCTACCCACTTACCTACCTTTTTTGTAAATAATTTTTTTTTCTAAAATACTTTTCTCATGACAATCAACATTATTATATTAAGGATATTCTTAAAATTATAAAGTTTTTAAAACTCTAAAATGAAAATCTACGCAAATTATCAAGACATTTTTCATTTCGATTTTTTGATTTTGGATATAAATCGATGATAAAATTCCGAAAATTTTCAAAATTTTCACGAATTTGAATATTAAAAAAGTCGTAGCTCACTTTTTAATTAATAACATATTATTGGCTGTCATGACATGAATTTTTTCAGAAAAAAAAGCGGTGGAAACACCCTCAAGCAATAGTTGGAAAATTCCAGAGAATATTTAGGATCTTTATTTTATCTCAGTGAATTCAAAAATGGATACAAAGTTTAATTCCAGTGAGGTTGCCTTCGAAAGATAGAGGAATATTTACGTTTAGAGGGCCTGTATACTCCAATTCGTTGCGGGAAAGACGAAATTTTTTAAAAGTCAATATTGAATATATTGAAAGTCATGGTCAAAAAAAAAAATTTTAATTTTTTATATCGTGTTCGTCTTGCCGAAGACTACAATTTAAAGATTTTTTAGTGGCAAATGAACTTTCTAAAAATAGAAATGTAAGGTATTTTAGCTTGTAGTCTTATCCTCGCGTATAAAAGTTGTCATCTTTGACATTTATTATCTCAAAAAAACAACGTCAGAATTGGAAGTATAGATATTTATTTCATTCAAAAAATACCCAAAAAAAAAAATTAAGTGACATTCAATTATCCGGAAGCAACCTTAAGGGAGTATCTCCGTTGAATAGTCCATTCACCGATTTCCCAATATTTTGAGAGACAAATCTCGAAATTCTCCTGCATCTAATGATTCTTATTTTGTAATTATGTCCCATCTAGTTTTAGAGATAAAAAGTTTTAAGCACGTAAACTTTTCGAACGATTTAACATGGCATGTGTAAGAATTTTTATTCAATATTTTTTTTTCTTGTATATTTTTTATTCTAACAAAAAAACTGAGTTTACCGATTTGATAACAAATTAGTATGATAAAATTGATATTGTCTAGATAATTTTGGAAAAAAATTATATTCTTGTCCCATCGCAGTTCGGAGATATTGTTGATTAAAGTTTATGAAATTCATTAATATTTGATATAAACGTGAGGCCGAGTGTATCCGAATGTCATTGATGCGTCACACGCCGCTCTATACTTGTATATACAGATCACACACATGCAGATATATATTCCGTATTTTTATTGGTATACGACTTGGCCGTGGTTGGCTGAAATTTGTATATTATCAAGCAAAAATTTCGGGCTCCAACATATACTTTTTGTTTTAATTCTTACAGTGCTGTGACCTAAACTTTTTATTTCTATTTGCGTGGAGATACTCCTTTTATACAGTTTAATATATTTTTTTTTGGTCTTTTGGGCTTATCATTTTTTTTTATTCAACGAAATGTGGGTGAAAATGGTCATGAATTTTTTTCTTTATGTGGGCCTTATTTGAATTATTATGACTAATTTCTCGGTCATATACTAATTTTTTTATTGAAGAAATAGTGATATTTAATTTTAAATTTTCTGGCTCTGTTTGAATTACTTTGTAAATGAACGACGAAACTTAAGATGTAAATAATTTTGAATTATAATTATTCTCAGATAGTATTTAAAAAAAAAGTAATAATAATTCATCATACCAATTCTTCCAAAACACAATTTTTAAAATTTGAAAGCGTTTTATTACGATATAAAATATTCCTACAAAACACTATAGGTTTGACGTAGCACTTGACTTAACTTATTTCATTTTATCAACTTTTCAATTTGACAAAATTGAATAATTAATATTTACAAAGAAAAATAAATATTCACATCATTATTATACTGAAATATCTGCAGTAAATGTAAAAAAAATATACATGTATACAGTCAACATATGATTTGAGCGAATTTGTATATTATATAAATATTTATACATATAAAAATACGCATGGAATCACAATAAACTATTATATAGATTCTATTGGAGTTTTTTTTGAGATTTTTGGCGTGAAGTTAATTTTCTTTGGGAGTTGATGGTTTAATTAATATTAATTAATTAAGATTTAGGGGCACAGGCAGCCTGGATTTTGTTAATTTTCAATTTTTTCAAGTTATTTTTTTTTTAATTAATAGATAATTCTTTGAAGAATTATAAAATTATAAAATGCAAAAAAATTTCATTGGGAATTCTTTAATTAATTATTAAAAAATATTACAATTTTTTAATTGTTGCTATGCGCTGATCAATCATTTCGGTCGATTGCGCATTCTTATACTTCCTAACCCTAGCATGCATGTGTAGACGTGTATATGTGTAACAGCTTTATTTTTATAATTACTCTTAAAAAAACGTATTTACCTATTATTTAAATTGAAAAAAGTATTCGAACCTATATTTTTTGTTATATAATTTAGTCTTCAAAATCAGGAAAAACAATTACATATTTGAATATAAACACATTTTTACACATCCATGCTAGGGTTTAGAAGTATAGGAATGCGCAATTGACCGAAATGATTGATCAGCGTATAGCAACAATTTAAAAATTATAATAATTTTTAATAATTAATTGAAGAACTCCCAATGAAATTTTTTTGCATTTTATAATTCTCCAAAGAATTATCTATCTATTTAAAAAAAAATAACTTGAAAAAGTTGAAAATTAAAAAAATCCAGGCTGCCTGCGCCCCTAAATCTTAATTAGTTAATATTAATTAAACCATCAACTCCCAAAGAAAATTAACTTCACTCCAATATTCTCCAAAAAAATTCCAATAGAATCCATATAATAGTTTATTTTGATTTGATCAACCTTAGGCTAATTAGATGCAAATATTATATGTATATATTATTCGTATCACTATTTGGATGAAAACTGCATTACCGACCATCGTATGTATTTATGAATAAAGTATAGATGGTGTATAGTAGGGTTTCCATTTTTTCCCTTAAGGGTGAACCACCCTTATAAATTAGAGGGTTGAAAAATAGATAACTTCATTCTCTCAGCCCTAGAGAATGCCTATGCAAAATTTCAAGGAAATCGGTCAAGCGGTCTCGGAGGAGTTAGGTGACTAACACCGTGACACGAGATTTTTATATATTAGATTTATTTTATAAAAAATATAATATGTATTTCAATTTATTTAAAAAAAATACTTGTTTATTGAAATAAAATTAAATATATCAATACAAGATTAAAATTAAGAAAAAAAAAAATATATAATAAAAATACAAATCTTTGAAAAAAAATTTATATTATCAAAATAAATAAAATATAAAAATGATTATTTACTTTTTTATACTGATAAGTTCTTGAAGCTGGATGAGGATAATCATACGACATCATTGCACGTGTTTATTTTTATTTATTTATATATTAAAATAAATATTCTTAAATATTAGTCACACTGTATACTGATATCACTGTGTCAATGTTAAATATTAAAAATAATTGATAAGTATTATTAAGACATGTTCAATATAAATAATATCAAATTCAAATATAAATTATTATAGAAAAGCGAGTGCTCACAGTATGAAGTCCCGGAATAAACTGACTCGTAGGCCCCGACAGCCATTTCATCGGACCCTCCCCGTTTTCTTTGCAAGCCCCAATACATACCACTTTTTTTTTTTTATAAATTTTTTTTTTATTATTTTTGTACATAGATGTAAGTATACAAATATATATATATAAATAAATAAATATTTTAATATAAAAATAATTTATATATTTTATAATAAATAATGTTTAACTTGTAAAAATTTTTTTTAAAAACAAAAAAAATTTATTAAATTTTAATGACAATAATTATGTTATTGTAGCAGTTATATTATATTTTATTGTCTAATTGAAATTTTTTAATCATTTTATAAGATTAACGTGGCAAAAAAAATAAATTTTATCTCAAATCTTATCATTCAAGGCTTTCAATTACGATATGAAAGAAGCGTGCGAATGTTTTTTTTTTTTTAATCTGGTACACATGACAATCTGCATTTCCGGTTTATATTTATATATATTATTATAACCACATATAAAATAAATAAATTTTATCCATTACAGATTAATTTCTCGTATCAATCATATACTTATATGTATAAAAATATCAATGGCAAAAAAACAAAATAAATAAATAAATAAAAAATTATGCGATATATAATATATAAATCACATTAGACCGGATGTTTAACTAAAGCTCGCAATCCTCTTGAAACAAAACTATATATATATACATACAATAAGATTTGAATGAGAAAATAAATTTTTTTTTATCACCAACTTGTTGATTTATGATTGAGTTTGTTTATATATATGTATATTCAACTCTTGTAAGTATATATAAAATATATATGTACATATACTTTTATAAACTTAATAAATAAAATAATTTTAAAAGTACTTATTTTCAATAATAATTTATGTTATTTATCAACAAGTTATTAAATTAATTTAATCCAATTAAATTATTATTATCAACAATAATATACACGCAGTAAATATTAAAAAAATAAAAAAAACAAAATATTTAATATAAAAAATATAAAAATACACTACATCATTAAATAAATTTTATTAAATTAATGTATGATAAAATTTTTAATAAAAAATATAAAATAATATACAAAATTATATAAAATATATATAAATATTTGTAGATTTGTAAATTTGCAATTTGAACGTGTGCTAGTCGCGTGTAAGGCTCGCGCGCTTTTTTTACAAAAAAAAAAATAAAATAAAATAAAATAATAAAATATAAGAATATAAAAATAAAAAAATAAAAATGCATCATCAAATATATGAATAGTCAGCATATATTGAGAGAGGGTAAAGGGGGGCCTTGCATGGGCATTTGGGCCCCGTGCCGGCTGAAGGGCCCGCGTGTGGGACGCGATGTCTCGACTCGTTCTCACGGTAGCCTGTTCAAATCTATGGAAGGTATATAGTGCGAGGGTCCCTTCTTGCTTCCTCTATTTGTGCGTTTCAATGCATCAAGCACATCCATATGTATATACATGAGCTTTTTGCACACAAACATAAAATTTATATATATATATTTTTTTACCTGCGTAAATACATTTTTGTTGTGTATGAGGTGTGTACGCAAAGATGTATATATATGAATATGTATATAAAAAAGTATTATTGTGTCACATATTACAGTAAAATAAAGTAGCCATTGAAAACATTTGATGCATTAATGCATATATAAGGCCCCAATATTATTAATATATATTAATTTATTTTATAAAAAATATAATATGTATTTCAATTTATTTAAAAAAAATACTTGTTTATTGAAATAAAATTAAATATATCAATACAAGATTAAAATTAAGAAAAAAAAAAATATATAATAAAAATACAAATCTTTGAAAAAAAATTTATATTATCAAAATAAATAAAATATAAAAATGATTATTTACTTTTTTATACTGATAAGTTCTTGAAGCTGGATGAGGATAATCATACGACATCATTGCACGTGTTTATTTTTATTTATTTATATATTAAAATAAATATTCTTAAATATTAGTCACACTGTATACTGATATCACTGTGTCAATGTTAAATATTAAAAATAATTGATAAGTATTATTAAGACATGTTCAATATAAATAATATCAAATTCAAATATAAATTATTATAGAAAAGCGAGTGCTCACAGTATGAAGTCCCGGAATAAACTGACTCGTAGGCCCCGACAGCCATTTCATCGGACCCTCCCCGTTTTCTTTGCAAGCCCCAATACATACCACTTTTTTTTTTTTATAAATTTTTTTTTTATTATTTTTGTACATAGATGTAAGTATACAAATATATATATATAAATAAATAAATATTTTAATATAAAAATAATTTATATATTTTATAATAAATAATGTTTAACTTGTAAAAATTTTTTTTAAAAACAAAAAAAATTTATTAAATTTTAATGACAATAATTATGTTATTGTAGCAGTTATATTATATTTTATTGTCTAATTGAAATTTTTTAATCATTTTATAAGATTAACGTGGCAAAAAAAATAAATTTTATCTCAAATCTTATCATTCAAGGCTTTCAATTACGATATGAAAGAAGCGTGCGAATGTTTTTTTTTTTTTAATCTGGTACACATGACAATCTGCATTTCCGGTTTATATTTATATATATTATTATAACCACATATAAAATAAATAAATTTTATCCATTACAGATTAATTTCTCGTATCAATCATATACTTATATGTATAAAAATATCAATGGCAAAAAAACAAAATAAATAAATAAATAAAAAATTATGCGATATATAATATATAAATCACATTAGACCGGATGTTTAACTAAAGCTCGCAATCCTCTTGAAACAAAACTATATATATATACATACAATAAGATTTGAATGAGAAAATAAATTTTTTTTTATCACCAACTTGTTGATTTATGATTGAGTTTGTTTATATATATGTATATTCAACTCTTGTAAGTATATATAAAATATATATGTACATATACTTTTATAAACTTAATAAATAAAATAATTTTAAAAGTACTTATTTTCAATAATAATTTATGTTATTTATCAACAAGTTATTAAATTAATTTAATCCAATTAAATTATTATTATCAACAATAATATACACGCAGTAAATATTAAAAAAATAAAAAAAACAAAATATTTAATATAAAAAATATAAAAATACACTACATCATTAAATAAATTTTATTAAATTAATGTATGATAAAATTTTTAATAAAAAATATAAAATAATATACAAAATTATATAAAATATATATAAATATTTGTAGATTTGTAAATTTGCAATTTGAACGTGTGCTAGTCGCGTGTAAGGCTCGCGCGCTTTTTTTACAAAAAAAAAAATAAAATAAAATAAAATAATAAAATATAAGAATATAAAAATAAAAAAATAAAAATGCATCATCAAATATATGAATAGTCAGCATATATTGAGAGAGGGTAAAGGGGGGCCTTGCATGGGCATTTGGGCCCCGTGCCGGCTGAAGGGCCCGCGTGTGGGACGCGATGTCTCGACTCGTTCTCACGGTAGCCTGTTCAAATCTATGGAAGGTATATAGTGCGAGGGTCCCTTCTTGCTTCCTCTATTTGTGCGTTTCAATGCATCAAGCACATCCATATGTATATACATGAGCTTTTTGCACACAAACATAAAATTTATATATATATATTTTTTTACCTGCGTAAATACATTTTTGTTGTGTATGAGGTGTGTACGCAAAGATGTATATATATGAATATGTATATAAAAAAGTATTATTGTGTCACATATTACAGTAAAATAAAGTAGCCATTGAAAACATTTGATGCATTAATGCATATATAAGGCCCCAATATTGTTACAAGATATGTATACATAAAAAAAAAATAATTCAAGCTTTGTAATGGAGATGATACATATATTAAAAGTCATCAAGAAATTGATTTTTATAGCACGTGTTTATGTATAAATATTGATTTCAAAATAAACATATATTCAATTCAAATGACAATTTTATATTTACATTATTAAATTTACTATAAATTTACTGTAAGCAAGTTTTTTTTTTTTTTTTTTTTAGTTTTAAAGCTTTTTTTGTTTTTTGATGTATTAATTAAGGGGTGTTTATATTTTTTTTTTGTATTATAGTTTTAATAAATAGTAAAAGGAAATATATATATCTAAACAATTATCAATCGACGGAAATACATGAATTCATTCATGAATATAAAATTATAGGAAATCCGCTTGAATTGAATGGGTATATATTTTGACTCGGTGTTAAAATATAGTATACGTTAAATGAACGGGGTCTTGCATAATTTGTTTCGAATTTCATGAATGAAGTTGAGCCCAGCGGACATAAAAAAAAAAAAAAAAAAGAATGCCTTGTTGTATTTTGCAAAAATAAAACAAAAAAATATATATGTATATAATAATTTCGTAGTAAAGAGAATGAAAATAAAAAATATAATTTTATTTACCGCTATATATCTGTATAAATAAATATTCAATAACTGGAATTGTTGACAATTGAAAAAAAAATATTTAATATAATATATAATTTCAATTGGTATTATCCGGTTTCAATATGTAAGATGTAAAAAAAAAAAACTTACAGTAAATATATGAAATAAAATTTCTTAAAATTTTTATAAATAAATAATGTAAAAAATATTCACTTGAGACACGCGCTAAAAGTGAATGCAAAATGAGCCGGATGAATTAAATTTTGCATCCGGTTATTATAAAACTATACAAGCTAATCTCTTCTGCAACCCTTAATTTTTTTTTTGTCAATTTCATCGTTTTAATATTTTTTGTATTATATTTTATTATCAAAGAAATTTCATTAAAAGAAAAGCTTTCTTTGCAGCTACGTAATATACATGTCACGCAATTTTTAATTTTTATTTTTTATTACAAATAAATACTGTCAGAGTATATGTAATAATAATCTGTAAATTTTTACAAGTGCCTGTTACAATATGAGCTTACATTAGCTTTAATTAGGTGTAGGTATAATAAAAAAATATGTTTAATATATATCGAGGGTGATATTGGGGGTATTATTGAGGGGGCTCAGTGAAAATATAATTTATCAAAATTATTTTATATAGTTTAATGTTAGACAATATATTTATCCTTGACCTGTACGTACGCATGACAATTATTAATAAGTTGTGTGTTGATATATATTAAGTGTAATGTACCTTCCGTTTTGATGATGATGATGATGATGATGAAAATTAATTGAAAGGATAGCAAGTATTTGCGCACACGCTAATAACTTGTTTAAATATTTATAACGATTAATGACTCAACCAATAACAAAGAGCTTTTTTATTTTATATATATAAATAAAGACAATTATAATTATTTTTCATTTAATTTTAAATAACCACAAATATATAAAAAACTATTAAACTTAAATTAACCATGCTTTGTGTTTTTTGTGTTTTTAAATTTCAAAAATAATTTATATATTTTTAAAAACCCAATTATTTTTCTTTAGAAAAAAAAAAAAAAAAAAGTAAGTAAATAACGTTTTTTTTTTTTTTGTTTATATATATTTAAAGTCAAGGATAAGAAATAAAAAAGTTATAAAAAGAAAAAAAGAAATTGAAAAAAAAAAAAATTATTCTAAAAGTGTGCTGTTTGTCCGTTATGGTGGCTGAGTAATTCGAGGACACTGTGTGTATTCAAAGTGAGGGAGAGACACTTTTTTTTTTTTTTTTTTTCCTTTTATAAAGCTTTCTCACGGATAAAGACGTCAGGTGCAGGACCTCACCTTCAGGAAGTATACAACGGTTCCTCATATAAGGATTTGCGACAGTTTCTTTTAACAATCAAATCCCATCCACGCATATACAATATTATTAAGTGTATACATATACTTAAAGTCATTCTACCATATTCTATATATAAAATCTTCC
>WSYQ01000778.1:0-25193 GCA_011426435.1 Lysiphlebus fabarum
AAAAAGAGTTTTGAACACTTTTCTTCAAGTTTCATTTGACTAGTGATTTTCGCATTTATTTCGACAAATTTTAGATGTCGGAGATCTGGAAAACTTATTTTCAAACACGAGTATGAAAATTCAAAAGCAGTTCTAGCAGTCTTTTTTTGAGTTATGTTCGCATTTTTATATCTGCAGTTTTTGAATTTACTTATAAACGTCGCAGTCTTGAAACACTTTTTTTCAGCGGAAGTACGGAATATGTGAAATCGGTTCTGAAGACTGTTCTTTAACGTATGTTTGCCTAGTAATATACTGAAGTTTTACAATCAATTTCAAAAAGCCGTTCAGAAAATCTGTTTTTCTGAGTTATGTTCGCCTAGAATTATGCGCATCTATCTTGTATTATTCTGAAAGTTGCAAACCTGAAGAACTCGTTTTTGAGCGGGTGAACAAATCATGTATAAGCAGTGTTGAAAACCTGTTTTTAAGTCATGTTTGCCGAGTAATATCCGCATTGTTTTCAATCAGGTTCAGAAGTCACAGGCTTGAAAAACTTGTTCGTAAGCGGGCGTAGACATTATGTATACGCAGTTTTAGGAACCTGTTTTTGAGTATCGTTCGGCTAGTGTTATCCGCATTCATCATTAATAATTTCAAAATTCTCAGGCCTAAAAAAATAGTTTACAAGCACAACTACGTAAAGTTCAAAAGCAGATTGTCTACTAATTTAGTAGATATATTTTCACCTTTTTATATCTGCAATTTTTGAATTTATTTTTAAACGTCGCAGTCTTGAAACACTTGTTCTTTAGTGGAAGTACGGAATATGTAAAAACAGTTCTGAACACTTTTCTTCAAGTTTCATTTGACTAGTGATTTTAGTATTCATTTCGACAAATTTCAGATGTCGGAGATCTGGAAAACTTGTTTTCAAACAGGAGTATGAAAATTCAAAAGCAGTTCTAGCAGTTTTTTTTTGGGTTATGTTCGCATTTTCATATCTGCAGTTTTTGAATTGACTTATAAACGTCGCAGTCTTAAAACACTTGTTTTTCAGTGGAAGTACGGAATATGTAAAAACAGTTCTAAATACTTTTCTTCGAGTTATATTTGACTAGTGATTTTCGCATTTAATTCGACAAATTTCAGATGTTCGAGATCTGGAAAACTTGTTTCCAAACAAGAGTAAGAAAAATTAAAAGCACTTCCAGAAACGTTTTTTTAAGTTATAGTTGCCTTTTTATATCTAGAATTTTTAGAATTGTTTTCAAACGTCGCAGTCTTAAAACACTTGTTCTTCGGCAGAAGTACGGAATATGTAAAACAGTTTTGAACACTTTTCTTCAAGTTATATTTGACTAGTGATTTTCGCATTCATTTCGACAAATTTCAGATGTTCGAGATCTGGAAAACTTGTTTTTAAACAGAAGTACGAAAATTCAAAAGCCGTTCTAGCAGTCTTTTTTTGAGTTATGTTCGCCTTTTTATATCTGCAGTTTTTGAATTTACTTTTAAACGTCGCAGTCTTAAAACACTTGTTCTTCAGTGGAAGTACGGAATATGTAAAAACAGTTCTAAATACTTTTCTTCGAGTTATATTTGACTAGTGATTTTCGCTTTTAATTCGACAAATTTCAGATGTTCGAGATCTGGAAAACTTGATTTCAAACGAGAGTAAGAAAAATTAAAAGCAGTTCTAGAAACGTTTTTTTGAGTTATGTTTGCCTTTTTATATCTACAATTTTTAAATTTATTACCACACGTCGCAGTCTTGAAACTCTTTTTCCTTCAGTGGAAGTACGGAATATGTAAAAAGATTTTTGACCACTTTTCTTATAGTTATATTTGACTAGTGATTTTCGCATTTATTTCGACAAATTTCAGATGTCAGAGATCTGGAAAACTTGTTTTTAAACAGAAGTACGAAAATTCAAAAGCAGTTCTAGCAGTCTTTTTGTAAGATATGTTCTCCTTTTTGTATCTACAATTTTTAAATTTATTTTTGAACGTCGCAATCTTAAAACACTTGTTCTCCAGTGGAAGGACGGAATATGTAAAAACAGTTCTAAATACTTTTCTTCGAGTTATATTTGACTAGTGATTTTCGCATTTAATTCGACAAATTTCAGATGTTCGAGATCTGGAAAACTTAATTTCAAACGAGAGTAAGAAAAATTAAAAGCAGTTCTAGACACGTTTTTTTGAGTTATGTTTGCCTTTTTATATCTACAATTTTTAAATTTATTTTTAAACATCGCAGTCTTGAATCACTTGTTCTTCAGTGGAAGTACGGAATATGTAAAAAGAGTTTTGAACACTTTTCTTCAAGTTTCATTTGACTAGTGATTTTAGCATTCATTTCGACAAATTTTAGATGTCGGAGATCTGAAAAACTTGTTTTCAAACAAGAGTAAGAAAAATTAAAAGCAGTTCTAGAAACGTTTTTTTGAGTTATGTTTAACTTTTTATATCTACAAATTTTAAATTCATTCTCAAACGTCGCAGTCTTGAAACACTCGTTCTTGAGCGGAAGTACGAAATATGTAAAAACAGTTCTGAACATTTTTCTTCAAGTTACAACACTTTAGTTCAAACACATATCTACAAATTTTAAATTTATTTTCAAACGTCGCAGTCTTGAAATACTCGTTCTTCAGCGGAAGTACGGAATATGTAAAACAGTTTTGAACACTTTTCTTCAAGTTTCATTTGACTAGTGATTTTAGCATTCATTTCGACAAATTTCAGATGTTCGAGATCTGGAAAACTTGTTTTCAAACAGGAGTATGAAAATTCAAAAGCAGTTCTAGCAGTTTTTTTTTGAGTTATGTTCGCATTTTCATATCTGCAGTTTTTGAATTTACTTATAAACGTCGCAGTCTTAAAACACTTTTTTTCAACGGAAGTACGGAATATGTGAAATCGGTTCTGAATACTGTTCTTTAACGTATGTTTGCCTAGTAATATACTGAATTTTTACAATCAATTTCAAAAAGCCGTTCAGAAAATCTGTTTTTCTGAGTTATGTTCGCCTTGAATTATGCGCATCTATCTTGTATTATTCTGAAAGTCGCAAACCTGAAGAACTTGTTTTTGAGCAAGTGAACAAATCATGTATAAGCAGTGTTGAAAACCTGTTTTTGAGTTATGTTTGCCGAGTAATATCCGCATTGTTTTCAATCAGGTTCGGAAGTCACAGGCTTGAAAAACTTGTTCGTAAGCGGGCGTAGACATTATGTATACGCAGTTTTAGGAACCTGTTTTTGAGTATTGTTCGGCTAGTGTTATCCGCATTCATCTTTAATAATTTCAAAATTCTCAGGCCTAAGAAAATAGTTTACAAGCACAACTACGTAAGTTTTAAAAGCAGATTGTCTACTAATTTAGTAGATATATTTTCACCTTTTTATATCTGCAATTTTTGAATATATTTTTAAACCTCGCAGTCTTGAAACACTTGTTCTTTAGTGGAAGTACGGAATATGTAAAAACAGTTCTGAACACTTTTCTTCAAGTTTCATTTGACTAGTGATTTTAGCATTCATTTCGACAAATTTCAGATGTCGGAGATCTGGAAAACTTGTTTTCAAACAGGAGTATGAAAATTCAAAAGCAGTTCTAGCAGTTTTTTTTTGAGTTATGTTCGCATTTTCATATCTGCAGTTTTTGAATTTACTTATAAACGTCGCAGTCTTAAAAAACTTGTTCTTCAGTGGAAGTACGGAATATGTAAAAACAGTTCTAAATACTTTTCTTCGAGTTATATTTGACTAGTGATTTTCGCATTTATTTCGACGAATTTCAGATGTCAGAGATCTGGAAAACTTGATTTCAAACGAGAGTAAGAAAAATTAAAAGCAGTTCTAGAAACGTTTTTTTGAGTTATGTTTGCCTTTTTATATCTACAATTTTTAAATTTATTTCCACACGTCGCAGTCTTGAAACTCTTGTCCTTCAGTGGAAGTACGGAATATGTAAAAAGAGTTTTGAACACTTTTCTTCAAGTTATATTTGACTAGTGATTTTCGCATTTATTTCGACAAATTTCAGATGTCAGAGATCTGGAAAACTTGTCATCAAACAGAGGTACGAAAATTTAGAAGCAGTTCTAGCAGTCTTTTTGTAAGTTATGTTCTCCTTTTTGAATCTACAATTTTTAAATTTATTTTTGAACGTCGCAGTCTTGAAAAACTTGTTCTTCAGCGGAAGTACGGAATATGTAAAACAGTTCTGAACATTTTTCTTCAAGTTATATTTGACTAGTGATTATCGCATTCATTTCGACAAATTTCAGATGTTCGAGATCTGGAAAACTTGTTTTCAAACAAGAGTAAGAAAAATTAAAAACACTTCCAGAAACGTTTTTTTGAGTTATAGTTGCCTTTTTATATCTAGAATTTTTAGAATTGTTTTCAAACGTCGCAGTCTTAAAACACTTGTTCTTCAGTGGAAGTACGGAATATGTAAAAACAGTTCTAAATACTTTTCTTCGAGTTATATTTGACTAGTGATTTTCGCATTTAATTCGACAAATTTCAGATGTTCGAGATCTGGAAAACTTAATTTCAAACGAGAGTAAGAAAAATTAAAAGCAGTTCTAGACACGTTTTTTTGAGTTATGTTTGCCTTTTTATATCTACAATTTTTAAATTTATTTTTAAACATCGCAGTCTTGAATCACTTGTTCTTCAGTGGAAGTACGGAATATGTAAAAAGAGTTTTGAACACTTTTCTTCAAGTTTCATTTGACTAGTGATTTTAGCATTCATTTCGACAAATTTTAGATGTCGGAGATCTGAAAAACTTGTTTTCAAACAAGAGTAAGAAAAATTAAAAGCAGTTCTAGAAACGTTTTTTTGAGTTATGTTTAACTTTTTATATCTACAAATTTTAAATTCATTCTCAAACGTCGCAGTCTTGAAACACTCGTTCTTGAGCGGAAGTACGAAATATGTAAAAACAGTTCTGAACATTTTTCTTCAAGTTACAACACTTTAGTTCAAACACATATCTACAAATTTTAAATTTATTTTCAAACGTCGCAGTCTTGAAATACTCGTTCTTCAGCGGAAGTACGGAATATGTAAAACAGTTTTGAACACTTTTCTTCAAGTTTCATTTGACTAGTGATTTTAGCATTCATTTCGACAAATTTCAGATGTTCGAGATCTGGAAAACTTGTTTTCAAACAGGAGTATGAAAATTCAAAAGCAGTTCTAGCAGTTTTTTTTTGAGTTATGTTCGCATTTTCATATCTGCAGTTTTTGAATTTACTTATAAACGTCGCAGTCTTAAAACACTTTTTTTCAACGGAAGTACGGAATATGTGAAATCGGTTCTGAATACTGTTCTTTAACGTATGTTTGCCTAGTAATATACTGAATTTTTACAATCAATTTCAAAAAGCCGTTCAGAAAATCTGTTTTTCTGAGTTATGTTCGCCTTGAATTATGCGCATCTATCTTGTATTATTCTGAAAGTCGCAAACCTGAAGAACTTGTTTTTGAGCAAGTGAACAAATCATGTATAAGCAGTGTTGAAAACCTGTTTTTGAGTTATGTTTGCCGAGTAATATCCGCATTGTTTTCAATCAGGTTCGGAAGTCACAGGCTTGAAAAACTTGTTCGTAAGCGGGCGTAGACATTATGTATACGCAGTTTTAGGAACCTGTTTTTGAGTATTGTTCGGCTAGTGTTATCCGCATTCATCTTTAATAATTTCAAAATTCTCAGGCCTAAGAAAATAGTTTACAAGCACAACTACGTAAGTTTTAAAAGCAGATTGTCTACTAATTTAGTAGATATATTTTCACCTTTTTATATCTGCAATTTTTGAATATATTTTTAAACCTCGCAGTCTTGAAACACTTGTTCTTTAGTGGAAGTACGGAATATGTAAAAACAGTTCTGAACACTTTTCTTCAAGTTTCATTTGACTAGTGATTTTAGCATTCATTTCGACAAATTTCAGATGTCGGAGATCTGGAAAACTTGTTTTCAAACAGGAGTATGAAAATTCAAAAGCAGTTCTAGCAGTTTTTTTTTGAGTTATGTTCGCATTTTCATATCTGCAGTTTTTGAATTTACTTATAAACGTCGCAGTCTTAAAAAACTTGTTCTTCAGTGGAAGTACGGAATATGTAAAAACAGTTCTAAATACTTTTCTTCGAGTTATATTTGACTAGTGATTTTCGCATTTATTTCGACGAATTTCAGATGTCAGAGATCTGGAAAACTTGATTTCAAACGAGAGTAAGAAAAATTAAAAGCAGTTCTAGAAACGTTTTTTTGAGTTATGTTTGCCTTTTTATATCTACAATTTTTAAATTTATTTCCACACGTCGCAGTCTTGAAACTCTTGTCCTTCAGTGGAAGTACGGAATATGTAAAAAGAGTTTTGAACACTTTTCTTCAAGTTATATTTGACTAGTGATTTTCGCATTTATTTCGACAAATTTCAGATGTCAGAGATCTGGAAAACTTGTCATCAAACAGAGGTACGAAAATTTAGAAGCAGTTCTAGCAGTCTTTTTGTAAGTTATGTTCTCCTTTTTGAATCTACAATTTTTAAATTTATTTTTGAACGTCGCAGTCTTGAAAAACTTGTTCTTCAGCGGAAGTACGGAATATGTAAAACAGTTCTGAACATTTTTCTTCAAGTTATATTTGACTAGTGATTATCGCATTCATTTCGACAAATTTCAGATGTTCGAGATCTGGAAAACTTGTTTTCAAACAAGAGTAAGAAAAATTAAAAACACTTCCAGAAACGTTTTTTTGAGTTATAGTTGCCTTTTTATATCTAGAATTTTTAGAATTGTTTTCAAACGTCGCAGTCTTAAAACACTTGTTCTTCAGTGGAAGTACGGAATATGTAAAAAGAGTTTTGAACACTTTTCTTCAAGTTTCATTCGAGTTATATTCGAGTTATATTTGACTAGTGATTTTAGCATTCATTTCGACAAATTTCAGATGTCGGAGATCTGGAAAACTTGTTTTCAAACAGGAGTATGAAAATTCAAAAGCAGTTCTAGCAGTTTTTTTTTGAGTTATGTTCGCATTTTCATATCTGCAGTTTTTGAATTTACTTATAAACGTCGCAGTCTTAAAACACTTGTTCTTCAGTGGAAGGACGGAATATGTAAAAACAGTTCTAAATACTTTTCTTCGAGTTATATTTGACTAGTGATTTTCGCATTCATTTCGACAAATTTCAGATGTTCGAGATCTGGAAAACTTGTCATCAAACAGAGGTACGAAAATTTAGAAGCAGTTCTAGCAGTCTTTTTGTAAGTTATGTTCTCCTTTTTGTATCTACAATTTTTAAATTTATTTTTGAACGTCGCAGTCTTGAAACACTTGTTCTTCGGCGGAAGTACGGAATATGTAAAACAGTTTTGAACACTTTTCTTCAAGTTATATTTGACTAGTGATTTTCGCATTCATTTCGACAAATTTCAGATGTTCGAGATCTGGAAAACTTGTTTTTGAACAGAAGTACGAAAATTCAAAAGCCGTTCTAGCAGTCTTTTTTTGAGTTATGTTCGCCTTTTTATATCTGCAGTTTTTGAATTTACTTATAAACGTCGCAGTCTTGAAACACTTTTTTTCAGCGGAAGTACGGAATATGTGAAATCGGTTCTGAATACTGTTCTTTAACGTATGTTTGCCTAGTAATATACTGAATTTTTACAATCAATTTCAAAAAGCCGTTCAGAAAATCTGTTTTTCTGAGTTATGTTCGCCTAGAATTATGCGCATCTATCTTAAAACACTTGTCTTAAAACACTTGTTCTTCAGTGGAAGTACGGAATATGTAAAAACAGTTCTAAATACTTTTCTTCGAGTTATATTTGACTAGTGATTTTCGCATTTAATTCGACAAATTTCAGATGTTCGAGATCTGGAAAACTTGATTTCAAACGAGAGTAAGAAAAATTCAAAGCAGTTCTAGAAACGTTTTTTTGAGTTATGTTTGCCTTTTTATATCTACAATTTTTAAATTTATTTCCACACGTCGCAGTCTTGAAACTCTTGTCCTTCAGTGGAAGTACGGAATATGTAAAACAGTTCTGAACATTTTTCTTCAAGTTATATTTGAATAGTGATTTTCGCATTCATTTCGACAAATTTCAGATGTTCGAGATCTGGAAAACTTGTTTTCAAACAGGAGTTTGAAAATTCAAAAGCAGTTCTAGCAGTTTTTTTTTGAGTTATGTTCGCATTTTCATATCTGCAGTTTTTGAATTTACTTATAAACGTCGCAGTCTTAAAACACTTGTTCTTCAGTGGAAGTACGGAATATGTAAAAACAGTTCTAAATACTTTTCTTCGAGTTATATTTGACTAGTGATTTTCGTATTTAATTCGACAAATTTCAGATGTTCGAGATCTGGAAAACTTGATTTCAAACACGAGTATGAAAATTCAAAAGCAGTTCTAGCAGTCTTTTTTTGAGTTATGTTCGCATTTTTATATCTGCAGTTTTTGAATTTACTCATAAACGTCGCAGTCTTAAAATACTTGTTCTTCAGTGGAAGTACGGAATATGTAAAAACAGTTCTAAATACTTCTCTTCGAGTTATATTTGACTAGTGATTTTCGCATTTAATTCGACAAATTTCAGATGTTCGAAATCTGGAAAACTTGATTTCAAACGAGAGTAAGAAAAATTAAAAGCAGTTCTAGAAACGTTTTTTTGAGTTATGTTTGCCTTTTTATATCTACAATTTTTAAATTTATTTTTAAAAATCGCAGTCTTGAATCACTTGTTCTTCAGTGGAAGTACGGAATATGTAAAAAGAGTTTTGAACACTTTTCTTCAAGTTTCATTTGACTAGTGATTTTAGCATTCATTTCGACAAATTTCAGATGTCGGAGATCTGGAAAACTTGTTTTCAAACAGGAGTATGAAAATTCAAAAGCAGTTCTAGCAGTTTTTTTTTGAGTTATGTTCGCATTTTCATATCTGCAGTTTTTGAATTTACTTATAAACGTCGCAGTCTTAAAACACTTGTTCTTCAGTGGAAGTACGGAATATGTAAAAACAGTTCTAAATACTTTTCTTCGAGTTATATTTGACTAGTGATTTTCGCATTTATTTCGACGAATTTCAGATGTCAGAGATCTGGAAAACTTGTCATCAAACAGAAGTACGAAAATTTAGAAGCAGTTCTAGCAGTCTTTTTGTAAGTTATGTTCTCCTTTTTGTATCTACAATTTTTAAATTTATTTCCACACGTCGCAGTCTTGAAACTCTTGTCCTTCAGTGGAAGTACGGAATATGTAAAAAGAGTTTTGAACACTTTTCTTCAAGTTATATTTGACTAGTGATTTTCGCATTTATTTCGACAAATTTCAGATGTCAGAGATCTGGAAAACTTGTCATCAAACAGAGGTACGAAAATTTAGAAGCAGTTCTAGCAGTCTTTTTGTAAGTTATGTTCTCCTTTTTGAATCTACAATTTTTAAATTTATTTTTGAACGTCGCAGTCTTGAAAAACTTGTTCTTCAGCGGAAGTACGGAATATGTAAAACAGTTCTGAACATTTTTCTTCAAGTTATATTTGACTAGTGATTATCGCATTCATTTCGACAAATTTCAGATGTTCGAGATCTGGAAAACTTGTTTTCAAACAAGAGTAAGAAAAATTAAAAACACTTCCAGAAACGTTTTTTTGAGTTATAGTTGCCTTTTTATATCTAGAATTTTTAGAATTGTTTTCAAACGTCGCAGTCTTAAAACACTTGTTCTTCAGTGGAAGTACGGAATATGTAAAAAGAGTTTTGAACACTTTTCTTCAAGTTTCATTCGAGTTATATTCGAGTTATATTTGACTAGTGATTTTAGCATTCATTTCGACAAATTTCAGATGTCGGAGATCTGGAAAACTTGTTTTCAAACAGGAGTATGAAAATTCAAAAGCAGTTCTAGCAGTTTTTTTTTGAGTTATGTTCGCATTTTCATATCTGCAGTTTTTGAATTTACTTATAAACGTCGCAGTCTTAAAACACTTGTTCTTCAGTGGAAGGACGGAATATGTAAAAACAGTTCTAAATACTTTTCTTCGAGTTATATTTGACTAGTGATTTTCGCATTCATTTCGACAAATTTCAGATGTTCGAGATCTGGAAAACTTGTCATCAAACAGAGGTACGAAAATTTAGAAGCAGTTCTAGCAGTCTTTTTGTAAGTTATGTTCTCCTTTTTGTATCTACAATTTTTAAATTTATTTTTGAACGTCGCAGTCTTGAAACACTTGTTCTTCGGCGGAAGTACGGAATATGTAAAACAGTTTTGAACACTTTTCTTCAAGTTATATTTGACTAGTGATTTTCGCATTCATTTCGACAAATTTCAGATGTTCGAGATCTGGAAAACTTGTTTTTGAACAGAAGTACGAAAATTCAAAAGCCGTTCTAGCAGTCTTTTTTTGAGTTATGTTCGCCTTTTTATATCTGCAGTTTTTGAATTTACTTATAAACGTCGCAGTCTTGAAACACTTTTTTTCAGCGGAAGTACGGAATATGTGAAATCGGTTTTGAATACTGTTCTTTAACGTATGTTTGCCTAGTAATATACTGAATTTTTACAATCAATTTCAAAAAGCCGTTCAGAAAATCTGTTTTTCTGAGTTATGTTCGCCTAGAATTATGCGCATCTATCTTGTATTATTCTGAAAGTCGCAAACCTGAAGAACTTGTTTTTGAGCAAGTGAACAAATCATGTATAAGCAGTGTTGAAAACCTGTTTTTGAGTTATGTTTGCCGAGTAATATCCGCATTGTTTTCAATCAGGTTCGGAAGTCACAGGCTTGAAAAACTTGTTCGTAAGCGGGCGTAGACATTATGTATACGCAGTTTTAGGAACCTGTTTTTGAGTATTGTTCGGCTAGTGTTATCCGCATTCATCTTTAATAATTTCAAAATTCTCAGGCCTAAAAAAATAGTTTACAAGCACAACTACGTAAAGTTCAAAAGCAGATTGTCTACTAATTTAGTAGATATATTTTCACCTTTTTATATCTGCAATTTTTGAATTTATTTTTAAACGTCGCAGTCTTGAAACACTTGTTCTTTAGTGGAAGTACGGAATATGTAAAAACAGTTCTGAACACTTTTCTTCAAGTTTCATTTGACTAGTGATTTTAGTATTCATTTCGACAAATTTCAGATGTCGGAGATCTGGAAAACTTGTTTTCAAACAGGAGTATGAAAATTCAAAAGCAGTTCTAGCAGTTTTTTTTTGGGTTATGTTCGCATTTTCATATCTGCAGTTTTTGAATTTACTTATAAACGTCGCAGTCTTAAAACACTTGTTCTTCAGTGGAAGGACGGAATATGTAAAAACAGTTCTAAATACTTTTCTTCGAGTTATATTTGACTAGTGATTATCGCATTCATTTCGACAAATTTCAGATGTTCGAGATCTGGAAAACTTGTTTTTGAACAGAAGTACGAAAATTCAAAAGCCGTTCTAGCAGTCTTTTTTTGAGTTATGTTCGCCTTTTTATATCTGCAGTTTTTGAATTTACTTATAAACGTCGCAGTCTTGAAACACTTTTTTTCAGCGGAAGTACGGAATATGTGAAATCGGTTCTGAATACTGTTCTTTAACGTATGTTTGCCTAGTAATATACTGAATTTTTACAATCAATTTCAAAAAGCCGTTCAGAAAATCTGTTTTTCTGAGTTATGTTCGCCTTGAATTATGCGCATCTATCTTGTATTATTCTGAAAGTCGCAAACCTGAAGAACTTGTTTTTGAGCAAGTGAACAAATCATGTATAAGCAGTGTTGAAAACCTGTTTTTGAGTTATGTTTGCCGAGTAATATCCGCATTGTTTTCAATCAGGTTCGGAAGTCACAGGCTTGAAAAACTTGTTCGTAAGCGGGCGTAGACATTATGTATACGCAGTTTTAGGAACCTGTTTTTGAGTATTGTTCGGCTAGTGTTATCCGCATTCATCTTTAATAATTTCAAAATTCTCAGGCCTAAGAAAATAGTTTACAAGCACAACTACGTAAGTTTTAAAAGCAGATTGTCTACTAATTTAGTAGATATATTTTCACCTTTTTATATCTGCAATTTTTGAATATATTTTTAAACCTCGCAGTCTTGAAACACTTGTTCTTTAGTGGAAGTACGGAATATGTAAAAACAGTTCTGAACACTTTTCTTCAAGTTTCATTTGACTAGTGATTTTAGCATTCATTTCGACAAATTTCAGATGTCGGAGATCTGGAAAACTTGTTTTCAAACAGGAGTATGAAAATTCAAAAGCAGTTCTAGCAGTTTTTTTTTGAGTTATGTTCGCATTTTCATATCTGCAGTTTTTGAATTTATTATAAACGTCGCAGTCTTAAAACACTTGTTCTTCAGTGGAAGTACGGAATATGTAAAAACAGTTCTGAACATTTTTCTTCAAGTTATATTTGACTAGTGATTTTCGCATTCATTTCGACAAATTTCAGATGTTCGAGTCCTGGAAAACTTGTTTTCAAACAAGAGTAAGAAAAATTAAAAGCAATTCTAGAAACGTTTTTTTGAGTTATGTTTAACTTTTTATATCTACAAATTTTAAATTCATTCTCAAACGTCGCAGTCTTGAAACACTCGTTCTTGAGCGGAAGTACGAAATATGTAAAAACAGTTCTGAACATTTTTCTTCAAGTTACAACACTTTAGTTCAAACACATATCTACAAATTTTAAATTTATTTTCAAACGTCGCAGTCTTGAAATACTCGTTCTTCAGCGGAAGTACGGAATATGTAAAACAGTTTTGAACACTTTTCTTCAAGTTATAGTTGACTAGTGATTTTCGCATTTATTTCGACAAATTTCAGAGGTCCGAGATCTGAAAAACTTGTTTTTCAACAGAAGTACGAAAATTCAAAAGCCGTTCTAGCAGTCTTTTTTTGAGTTATGTTCGCCTTTTTATATCTGCAGTTTTTGAATTTACTTATAAACGTCGCAGTCTTGAAACACTTTTTTTCAGCGGAAGTACGGAATATGTGAAATCGGTTCTGAAGACTGTTCTTTAACGTATGTTTGCCTAGTAATATACTGAAGTTTTACAATCAATTTCAAAAAGCCGTTCAGAAAATCTGTTTTTCTGAGTTATGTTCGCCTAGAATTATGCGCATCTATCTTGTATTATTCTGAAAGTTGCAAACCTGAAGAACTCGTTTTTGAGCGGGTGAACAAATCATGTATAAGCAGTGTTGAAAACCTGTTTTTAAGTCATGTTTGCCGAGTAATATCCGCATTGTTTTCAATCAGGTTCGGAAGTCACAGGCTTAAAAAACTTGTTCGTAAGCGGGCGTAGACATTATGTATACGCAGTTTTAGGAACCTGTTTTTGAGTATTGTTCGGCTAGTGTTATCCGCATTCATCTTTAATAATTTCAAAATTCTCAGGCCTAAGAAAATAGTTTACAAGCACAACTACGTAAGTTTTAAAAGCAGATGGTCTACCAATTTAGTAGATATATTTTCACCTTTTTATATCTGCAATTTTTGAATTTATTTTTAAACCTCGCAGTCTTGAAACACTTGTTCTTCAGTGGAAGTACGGAATATGTAAAAACAGTTCTGAACATTTTTCTTCAAGTTATATTTGACTAGTGATTTTCGCATTCATTTCGACAAATTTCAGATGTTCGAGTCCTGGAAAACTTGTTTTCAAACAAGAGTAAGAAAAATTAAAAGCAATTCTAGAAACGTTTTTTTGAGTTATGTTTAACTTTTTATATCTACAAATTTTAAATTCATTCTCAAACGTCGCAGTCTTGAAACACTCGTTCTTGAGCGGAAGTACGAAATATGTAAAAACAGTTCTGAACATTTTTCTTCAAGTTACAACACTTTAGTTCAAACACATATCTACAAATTTTAAATTTATTTTCAAACGTCGCAGTCTTGAAATACTCGTTCTTCGGCGGAAGTACGGAATATGTAAAACAGTTTTGAACACTTTTCTTCAAGTTATATTTGACTAGTGATTTTCGCATTCATTTCGACAAATTTCAGATGTTCGAGATCTGGAAAACTTGTTTTTGAACAGAAGTACGAAAATTCAAAAGCCGTTCTAGCAGTCTTTTTTTGAGTTATGTTCGCCTTTTTATATCTGCAGTTTTTGAATTTACTTATAAACGTCGCAGTCTTGAAACACTTTTTTTCAGCGGAAGTACGGAATATGTGAAATCGGTTTTGAATACTGTTCTTTAACGTATGTTTGCCTAGTAATATACTGAATTTTTACAATCAATTTCAAAAAGCCGTTCAGAAAATCTGTTTTTCTGAGTTATGTTCGCCTAGAATTATGCGCATCTATCTTGTATTATTCTGAAAGTCGCAAACCTGAAGAACTTGTTTTTGAGCAAGTGAACAAATCATGTATAAGCAGTGTTGAAAACCTGTTTTTGAGTTATGTTTGCCGAGTAATATCCGCATTGTTTTCAATCAGGTTCGGAAGTCACAGGCTTGAAAAACTTGTTCGTAAGCGGGCGTAGACATTATGTATACGCAGTTTTAGGAACCTGTTTTTGAGTATTGTTCGGCTAGTGTTATCCGCATTCATCTTTAATAATTTCAAAATTCTCAGGCCTAAGAAAATAGTTTACAAGCACAACTACGTAAGTTTTAAAAGCAGATGGTCTACCAATTTAGTAGATATATTTTCACCTTTTTATATCTGCAATTTTTGAATTTATTTTTAAACCTCGCAGTCTTGAAACACTTGTTCTTCAGTGGAAGTACGGAATATGTAAAAACAGTTCTGAACATTTTTCTTCAAGTTATATTTGACTAGTGATTTTCGCATTCATTTCGACAAATTTCAGATGTTCGAGTCCTGGAAAACTTGTTTTCAAACAAGAGTAAGAAAAATTAAAAGCAATTCTAGAAACGTTTTTTTGAGTTATGTTTAACTTTTTATATCTACAAATTTTAAATTCATTCTCAAACGTCGCAGTCTTGAAACACTCGTTCTTGAGCGGAAGTACGAAATATGTAAAAACAGTTCTGAACATTTTTCTTCAAGTTACAACACTTTAGTTCAAACACATATCTACAAATTTTAAATTTATTTTCAAACGTCGCAGTCTTGAAATACTCGTTCTTCAGCGGAAGTACGGAATATGTAAAACAGTTTTGAACACTTTTCTTCAAGTTATAGTTGACTAGTGATTTTCGCATTTATTTCGACAAATTTCAGAGGTCCGAGATCTGAAAAACTTGTTTTTCAACAGAAGTACGAAAATTCAAAAGCCGTTCTAGCAGTCTTTTTTTGAGTTATGTTCGCCTTTTTATATCTGCAGTTTTTGAATTTACTTATAAACGTCGCAGTCTTGAAACACTTTTTTTCAGCGGAAGTACGAAATATGTGAAATCGGTTCTGAATACTGTTCTTTAACGTATGTTTGCCTAGTAATATACTGAATTTTTACAATCAATTTCAAAAAGCCGTTCAGAAAATCTGTTTTTCTGAGTTATGTTCGCCTTGAATTATGCGCATCTATCTTGTATTATTCTGAAAGTCGCAAACCTGAAGAACTTGTTTTTGAGCAAGTGAACAAATCATGTATAAGCAGTGTTGAAAACCTGTTTTTGAGTTATGTTTGCCGAGTAATATCCGCATTGTTTTCAATCAGGTTCGGAAGTCACAGGCTTGAAAAACTTGTTCGTAAGCGGGCGTAGACATTATGTATACGCAGTTTTAGGAACCTGTTTTTGAGTATTGTTCGGCTAGTGTTATCCGCATTCATCTTTAATAATTTCAAAATTCTCAGGCCTAAGAAAATAGTTTACAAGCACAACTACGTAAGTTTTAAAAGCAGATTGTCTACTAATTTAGTAGATATATTTTCACCTTTTTATATCTGCAATTTTTGAATTTATTTTTAAACCTCGCAGTCTTGAAACACTTGTTCTTCAGTGGAAGTACGGAATATGTAAAAACAGTTCTGAACATTTTTCTTCAAGTTATATTTGACTAGTGATTTTCGCATTCATTTCGACAAATTTCAGATGTTCGAGTCCTGGAAAACTTGTTTTCAAACAAGAGTAAGAAAAATTAAAAGCAATTCTAGAAACGTTTTTTTGAGTTATGTTTAACTTTTTATATCTACAAATTTTAAATTCATTCTCAAACGTCGCAGTCTTGAAACACTCGTTCTTGAGCGGAAGTACGAAATATGTAAAAACAGTTCTGAACATTTTTCTTCAAGTTACAACACTTTAGTTCAAACACATATCTACAAATTTTAAATTTATTTTCAAACGTCGCAGTCTTGAAATACTCGTTCTTCAGCGGAAGTACGGAATATGTAAAACAGTTTTGAACACTTTTCTTCAAGTTATAGTTGACTAGTGATTTTCGCATTTATTTCGACAAATTTCAGAGGTCCGAGATCTGAAAAACTTGTTTTTCAACAGAAGTACGAAAATTCAAAAGCCGTTCTAGCAGTCTTTTTTTGAGTTATGTTCGCCTTTTTATATCTGCAGTTTTTGAATTTACTTATAAACGTCGCAGTCTTGAAACACTTTTTTTCAGCGGAAGTACGGAATATGTGAAATCGGTTCTGAAGACTGTTCTTTAACGTATGTTTGCCTAGTAATATACTGAAGTTTTACAATCAATTTCAAAAAGCCGTTCAGAAAATCTGTTTTTCTGAGTTATGTTCGCCTAGAATTATGCGCATCTATCTTGTATTATTCTGAAAGTTGCAAACCTGAAGAACTCGTTTTTGAGCGGGTGAACAAATCATGTATAAGCAGTGTTGAAAACCTGTTTTTAAGTCATGTTTGCCGAGTAATATCCGCATTGTTTTCAATCAGGTTCGGAAGTCACAGGCTTAAAAAACTTGTTCGTAAGCGGGCGTAGACATTATGTATACGCAGTTTTAGGAACCTGTTTTTGAGTATTGTTCGGCTAGTGTTATCCGCATTCATCTTTAATAATTTCAAAATTCTCAGGCCTAAGAAAATAGTTTACAAGCACAACTACGTAAGTTTTAAAAGCAGATGGTCTACCAATTTAGTAGATATATTTTCACCTTTTTATATCTGCAATTTTTGAATTTATTTTTAAACCTCGCAGTCTTGAAACACTTGTTCTTCAGTGGAAGTACGGAATATGTAAAAACAGTTCTGAACATTTTTCTTCAAGTTATATTTGACTAGTGATTTTCGCATTCATTTCGACAAATTTCAGATGTTCGAGTCCTGGAAAACTTGTTTTCAAACAAGAGTAAGAAAAATTAAAAGCAATTCTAGAAACGTTTTTTTGAGTTATGTTTAACTTTTTATATCTACAAATTTTAAATTCATTCTCAAACGTCGCAGTCTTGAAACACTCGTTCTTGAGCGGAAGTACGAAATATGTAAAAACAGTTCTGAACATTTTTCTTCAAGTTACAACACTTTAGTTCAAACACATATCTACAAATTTTAAATTTATTTTCAAACGTCGCAGTCTTGAAATACTCGTTCTTCGGCGGAAGTACGGAATATGTAAAACAGTTTTGAACACTTTTCTTCAAGTTATATTTGACTAGTGATTTTCGCATTCATTTCGACAAATTTCAGATGTTCGAGATCTGGAAAACTTGTTTTTGAACAGAAGTACGAAAATTCAAAAGCCGTTCTAGCAGTCTTTTTTTGAGTTATGTTCGCCTTTTTATATCTGCAGTTTTTGAATTTACTTATAAACGTCGCAGTCTTGAAACACTTTTTTTCAGCGGAAGTACGGAATATGTGAAATCGGTTTTGAATACTGTTCTTTAACGTATGTTTGCCTAGTAATATACTGAATTTTTACAATCAATTTCAAAAAGCCGTTCAGAAAATCTGTTTTTCTGAGTTATGTTCGCCTAGAATTATGCGCATCTATCTTGTATTATTCTGAAAGTCGCAAACCTGAAGAACTTGTTTTTGAGCAAGTGAACAAATCATGTATAAGCAGTGTTGAAAACCTGTTTTTGAGTTATGTTTGCCGAGTAATATCCGCATTGTTTTCAATCAGGTTCGGAAGTCACAGGCTTGAAAAACTTGTTCGTAAGCGGGCGTAGACATTATGTATACGCAGTTTTAGGAACCTGTTTTTGAGTATTGTTCGGCTAGTGTTATCCGCATTCATCTTTAATAATTTCAAAATTCTCAGGCCTAAGAAAATAGTTTACAAGCACAACTACGTAAGTTTTAAAAGCAGATGGTCTACCAATTTAGTAGATATATTTTCACCTTTTTATATCTGCAATTTTTGAATTTATTTTTAAACCTCGCAGTCTTGAAACACTTGTTCTTCAGTGGAAGTACGGAATATGTAAAAACAGTTCTGAACATTTTTCTTCAAGTTATATTTGACTAGTGATTTTCGCATTCATTTCGACAAATTTCAGATGTTCGAGTCCTGGAAAACTTGTTTTCAAACAAGAGTAAGAAAAATTAAAAGCAATTCTAGAAACGTTTTTTTGAGTTATGTTTAACTTTTTATATCTACAAATTTTAAATTCATTCTCAAACGTCGCAGTCTTGAAACACTCGTTCTTGAGCGGAAGTACGAAATATGTAAAAACAGTTCTGAACATTTTTCTTCAAGTTACAACACTTTAGTTCAAACACATATCTACAAATTTTAAATTTATTTTCAAACGTCGCAGTCTTGAAATACTCGTTCTTCAGCGGAAGTACGGAATATGTAAAACAGTTTTGAACACTTTTCTTCAAGTTATAGTTGACTAGTGATTTTCGCATTTATTTCGACAAATTTCAGAGGTCCGAGATCTGAAAAACTTGTTTTTCAACAGAAGTACGAAAATTCAAAAGCCGTTCTAGCAGTCTTTTTTTGAGTTATGTTCGCCTTTTTATATCTGCAGTTTTTGAATTTACTTATAAACGTCGCAGTCTTGAAACACTTTTTTTCAGCGGAAGTACGAAATATGTGAAATCGGTTCTGAATACTGTTCTTTAACGTATGTTTGCCTAGTAATATACTGAATTTTTACAATCAATTTCAAAAAGCCGTTCAGAAAATCTGTTTTTCTGAGTTATGTTCGCCTTGAATTATGCGCATCTATCTTGTATTATTCTGAAAGTCGCGAACCTGAAGAACTTTTTTTTGAGCAAGTGAACAAATCATGTATAAGCAGTGTTGAAAACCTGTTTTTGAGTTATGTTTGCCGAGTAATATCCGCATTGTTTTCAATCAGGTTCGGAAGTCACAGGCTTGAAAAACTTGTTCGTAAGCGGGCGTAGACATTATGTATACGCAGTTTTAGGAACCTGTTTTTGAGTATTGTTCGGCTAGTGTTATCCGCATTCATCTTTAATAATTTCAAAATTCTCAGGCCTAAGAAAATAGTTTACAAGCACAACTACGTAAGTTTTAAAAGCAGATTGTCTACTAATTTAGTAGATATATTTTCACCTTTTTATATCTGCAATTTTTGAATTTATTTTTAAACCTCGCAGTCTTGAAACACTTGTTCTTCAGTGGAAGTACGGAATATGTAAAAACAGTTCTGAACATTTTTCTTCAAGTTATATTTGACTAGTGATTTTCGCATTCATTTCGACAAATTTCAGATGTTCGAGTCCTGGAAAACTTGTTTTCAAACAAGAGTAAGAAAAATTAAAAGCAATTCTAGAAACGTTTTTTTGAGTTATGTTTAACTTTTTATATCTACAAATTTTAAATTCATTCTCAAACGTCGCAGTCTTGAAACACTCGTTCTTGAGCGGAAGTACGAAATATGTAAAAACAGTTCTGAACATTTTTCTTCAAGTTACAACACTTTAGTTCAAACACATATCTACAAATTTTAAATTTATTTTCAAACGTCGCAGTCTTGAAATACTCGTTCTTCAGCGGAAGTACGGAATATGTAAAACAGTTTTGAACACTTTTCTTCAAGTTATAGTTGACTAGTGATTTTCGCATTTATTTCGACAAATTTCAGAGGTCCGAGATCTGAAAAACTTGTTTTTCAACAGAAGTACGAAAATTCAAAAGCCGTTCTAGCAGTCTTTTTTTGAGTTATGTTCGCCTTTTTATATCTGCAGTTTTTGAATTTACTTATAAACGTCGCAGTCTTGAAACACTTTTTTTCAGCGGAAGTACGAAATATGTGAAATCGGTTCTGAATACTGTTCTTTAACGTATGTTTGCCTAGTAATATACTGAATTTTTACAATCAATTTCAAAAAGCCGTTCAGAAAATCTGTTTTTCTGAGTTATGTTCGCCTTGAATTATGCGCATCTATCTTGTATTATTCTGAAAGTCGCAAACCTGAAGAACTTGTTTTTGAGCAAGTGAACAAATCATGTATAAGCAGTGTTGAAAACCTGTTTTTGAGTTATGTTTGCCGAGTAATATCCGCATTGTTTTCAATCAGGTTCGGAAGTCACAGGCTTAAAAAACTTGTTCGTAAGCGGGCGTAGACATTATGTATACGCAGTTTCAGGAATCTGTTTTTGAATATTGTTCGGCTAGTGTTATCCGCATTCATCTTTAATAATTTCAAAATTCTCAGGCCTAAGAAAATAGTTTACAAGCACAACTACGTAAGTTTTAAAAGCAGATTGTCTACTAATTTAGTAGATATATTTTCACCTTTTTATATCTGCAATTTTTGAATATATTTTTAAACCTCGCAGTCTTGAAACACTTGTTCTTTAGTGGAAGTACGGAATATGTAAAAACAGTTCTGAACACTTTTCTTCAAGTTTCATTTGACTAGTGATTTTAGCATTCATTTCGACAAATTTCAGATGTCGGAGATCTGGAAAACTTGTTTTCAAACAGGAGTTTGAAAATTCAAAAGCCGTTCTAGCAGTCTTTTTTTCAGTTATGTTCGCCTTTTTATATCTGCAGTCTTTGAATTTACTTATAAACGTCGCAGTCTTGAAACACTTTTTTTCAGCGGAAGTACGGAATATGTGAAATCGGTTCTGAATACTGTTCTTTAACGTATGTTTGCCTAGTAATATACTGAATTTTTACAATCAATTTCAAAAAGCCGTTCAGAAAATCTGTTTTTCTGAGTTATGTTCGCCTTGAATTATGCGCATCTATCTTGTATTATTCTGAAAGTCGCAAACCTGAAGAACTTGTTTTTGAGCGGGTGAACAAATGATGTATAAGCAGTGTTTTTGAGTTATGTTTGCCGAGTAATATCCGCATTGTTTTCAATTAGGTTCGGAAGTCACAGGCTTGAAAAACTTGTTCGTAAGCGGGCGTAGACATTATGTATACGCAGTTTTAGGAACCTGTTTTTGAGTATTGTTCGGCTAGTGTTATCCGCATTCATCTTTAATAATTTCAAAATTCTCAGGCCTAAAAAAATAGTTTACAAGCACAACTACGTAAATTTTAAAAGCAGATTGTCTACTAATTTAGTAGATATATTTTCACCTTTTTATATCTGCAATTTTTGAATTTATTTTTAAACCTCGCAGTCTTGAAACACTTGTTCTTCAGTGGAAGTACGGAATATGTAAAAACAGTTCTAAACATTTTTCTTCAAGTTATATTTGACTAGTGATTTTCGCATTCATTTCGACAAATTTCAGATGTTCGAGTCCTGGAAAACTTGTTTTCAAACAAGAGTAAGAAAAATTAAAAGCAATTCTAGAAACGTTTTTTTGAGTTATGTTTAACTTTTTATATCTACAAATTTTAAATTCATTCTCAAACGTCGCAGTCTTGAAACACTCGTTCTTGAGCGGAAGTACGAAATATGTAAAAACAGTTCTGAACATTTTTCTTCAAGTTACAACACTTTAGTTCAAACACATATCTACAAATTTTAAATTTATTTTCAAACGTCGCAGTCTTGAAATACTCGTTCTTTAGCGGAAGTACGGAATATGTAAAACAGTTTTGAACACTTTTCTTCAAGTTATAGTTGACTAGTGATTTTCGCATTTATTTCGACAAATTTCAGAGGTCCGAGATCTGAAAAACTTGTTTTTCAACAGAAGTACGAAAATTCAAAAGCCGTTCTAGCAGTCTTTTTTTGAGTTATGTTCGCCTTTTTATATCTGCAGTTTTTGAATTTACTTATAAACGTCGCAGTCTTGAAACACTTTTTTTCAGCGGAAGTACGGAATATGTGAAATCGGTTCTGAATACTGTTCTTTAACGTATGTTTGCCTAGTAATATACTGAATTTTTACAATCAATTTCAAAAAGCCGTTCAGAAAATCTGTTTTTCTGAGTTATGTTCGCCTTGAATTATGCGCATCTATCTTGTATTATTCTGAAAGTCGCAAACCTGAAGAACTTGTTTTTGAGCAAGTGAACAAATCATGTATAAGCAGTGTTGAAAACCTGTTTTTGAGTTATGTTTGCCGAGTAATATCCGCATTGTTTTCAATCAGGTTCGGAAGTCACAGGCTTGAAAAACTTGTTCGTAAGCGGGCGTAGACATTATGTATACGCAGTTTTAGGAACCTGTTTTTGAGTATTGTTCGGCTAGTGTTATCCGCATTCATCTTTAATAATTTCAAAATTCTCAGGCCTAAGAAAATAGTTTACAAGCACAACTACGTAAGTTTTAAAAGCAGATTGTCTACTAATTTAGTAGATATATTTTCACCTTTTTATATCTGCAATTTTTGAATTTATTTTTAAACCTCGCAGTCTTGAAACACTTGTTCTTCAGTGGAAGTACGGAATATGTAAAAAGAGTTTTGAACACTTTTCTTCAATTTTCGTTTGACTAGTTATTTTAGCATTCATTTCGACAATTTTTAGATGTCCGAGATCTGAAAAACTTGTTTTTCAACAGAAGTACGAAAATTCAAAAGCCGTTCTAGCAGTCTTTTTTTGAGTTATGTTCGCCTTTTTATATCTGCAGTTTTTGAATTTACTTATAAACGTCGCAGTCTTGAAACACTTTTTTTCAGCGGAAGTACGGAATATGTGAAATCGGTTTTGAATACTGTTCTTTAATGTATGTTTGCCTAGTAATATACTGAATTTTTACAATCAATTTCAAAAAGCCGTTCAGAAAATCTGTTTTTCTGAGTTATGTTCGCCTTGAATTATGCGCATCTATCTTGTATTATTCTGAAAGTCGCAAACCTGAAGAACTTGTTTTTGAGCGGGTGAACAAATCATGTATAAGCAGTGTTGAAAACCTGTTTTTGAGTTATGTTTGCCGAGTAATATCCGCATTGTTTTCAATCAGGTTCGGAAGTCACAGGCTTAAAAAACTTGTTCGTAAGCGGGCGTAGACATTATGTATACGCAGTTTTAGGAACCTGTTTTTGAGTATTGTTCGGCTAGTGTTATCCGCATTCATCTTTAATAATTTCAAAATTCTCAGGCCTAAAAAAATAGTTTACAAGCACAACTACGTAAATTTTAAAAGCAGATTGTCTACTAATTTAGTAGATATATTTTCACCTTTTTATATCTGCAATTTTTGAATTTATTTTTAAACGTCACAGTCTTGAAACACTTGTTCTTTAGTGGAAGTACGGAATATGTAAAAACAGTTCTGAACACTTTTCTTCAAGTTTCATTTGATCAGTGATTTTAGCATTCATTTCGACAAATTTCAGATGTCGGAGATCTGGAAAACTTGTTTTCAAACAGGAGTATGAAAATTCAAAAGCAGTTCTAGCAGTTTTTTTTGAGTTATGTTCGCATTTTCATATCTGCAGTTTTTGAATTTACTTATAAACGTCGCAGTCTTAAAACACTTGTTCTTCAGTGGAAGTACGGAATATGTGAAATCGGTTCTGAATACTGTTCTTTAACGTATGTTTGCCTAGTAATATACTGAATTTTTACAATCAATTTCAAAAAGCCGTTCAGAAAATCTGTTTTTCTGAGTTATGTTCGCCTTGAATTATGCGCATCTATCTTGTATTATTCTGAAAGTCGCAAACCTGAAGAACTTGTTTTTTAGCAAGTGAACAAATCATGTATAAGCAGTGTTGAAAACCTGTTTTTGAGTTATGTTTGCCGAGTAATATCCGCATTGTTTTCAATCAGGTTCGGAAGTCACAGGCTTGAAAAACTTGTTCGTAAGCGGGCGTAGACATTATGTATACGCAGTTTTAGGAACCTGTTTTTGAGTATTGTTCGGCTAGTGTTATCCGCATTCATCTTTAATAATTTCAAAATTCTCAGGCCTAAAAAAATAGTTTACAAGCACAACTACGTAAATTTTAAAAGCAGATTGTCTACTAATTTAGTAGATATATTTTCACCTTTTTATATCTGCAATTTTTGAATTTATTTTTAAACGTCACAGTCTTGAAACACTTGTTCTTTAGTGGAAGTACGGAATATGTAAAAACAGTTCTGAACACTTTTCTTCAAGTTTCATTTGATCAGTGATTTTAGCATTCATTTCGACAAATTTCAGATGTCGGAGATCTGGAAAACTTGTTTTCAAACAGGAGTATGAAAATTCAAAAGCAGTTCTAGCAGTTTTTTTTGAGTTATGTTCGCATTTTCATATCTGCAGTTTTTGAATTTACTTATAAACGTCGCAGTCTTAAAACACTTGTTCTTCAGTGGAAGTACGGATATGTAAAAACAGTTCTAAATACTTTTCTTCGAGTTATATTTGACTAGTGATTTTCGTATTTAATTCGACAAATTTCAGATGTTCGAGATCTGGAAAACTTGATTTCAAACGAGAGTAAGAAAAATTAAAAGCACTTCCAGAAACGTTTTTTTGAGTTATAGTTGCCTTTTTATATCTAGAATTTTTAGAATTGTTTTCAAACGTCGCAGTCTTAAAACACTTGTTCTTCGGCGGAAGTACGGAATTTGTAAAACAGTTTTGAACACTTTTCTTCAAGTTATATTTGACTAGTGATTTTCGCATTCATTTCGACAAATTTCAGATGTTCGAGATCTGGAAAACTTGTTTTTAAACAGAAGTACGAAAATTCAAAAGCCGTTCTAGCAGTCTTTTTTTGAGTTATGTTCGCCTTTTTATATCTGCAGTTTTTGAATTTACTTATAAACGTCGCAGTCTTCAAACACTTGTTCTGCAGCGAAAGTACGGAATATCTAAAAACAGTTCTAAAGAATTGTCTTTAAGTTATATTTGACTAGTGATTTTCGCATCCATTTCGACAAATTTCAGATGTTCGAGATCTGGAAAACTTGATTTCAAACGAGAGTAAGAAAAATTAAAAGCAGTTCTAGAAACGTTTTTTTAAGTTATGTTTGCCTTTTC